>CAJUYI010000647.1:0-35637 GCA_910591695.1 Galerucella pusilla | reverse complement strand
AATTTTGTAGTGATAAATAAAGTTCTAATGATAAATAAGCTATGAAATATTACATAGGAGATAACTTATGGGTGACAATGAAACCAGAATCTAATGACAGAGGAGCAAGTTTGTAGCGATAAATAAAGTTCTAATGATGAATAAACTTATATGTGAAATATTACATAGGAGATAACTTATGTGTGACAATAAAACCAAAATCTAATAGCAGGGGAGCAATTTTGTAGTGATAAATAAAGTTTTAATGACAAACAAACTTACATGTGAAATATTACATGGGAGATTACTTATGGGTGACAATAAAACCAAAATCTAATGACATGGGAGTAATTTTATACCAGTAAGGAGAGGGTTTTATGTCAAACAT
Organism: Galerucella pusilla; assembly: GCA_910591695.1. Lineage (NCBI taxonomy): Eukaryota > Metazoa > Arthropoda > Insecta > Coleoptera > Chrysomelidae > Galerucella > Galerucella pusilla. Next base: position 35,270 of record CAJUYI010000647.1, on the reverse strand, counting down.
ACTTGGAAGTTGGAGGGATGGTGATAAATTAACTCATATGTAAAATATTACATAGGAGATAACTTAAGGGTAACAATGAAACCAAAATAAAATGAGAGAGGAGCAATTTTGTAGTGATAAATAAAGTTCTAATAATAAATAAAATATTACATAGATAACTTATGGGCGACAATAAAGCCAAACTCTAACGACATAGGAATCATTTTATACTGGTCATTGAAGGGTTATGTCAAATATACGTGTAAGTTGATGGGTTTAGTGATAGGAAAATAAAACTTTAGTGATAAATGAAACCAATAGTGAAATGACATAGAACAAATATTGTAGCGATGAATAAGTTGATATATCATAGTTGTTGCGTCAGTAATAGTTAAATATGTAAATCTATCGTATATATTATATGGGTACTGGCTAATATGATATGATGTATAATTGTATTGGTGATATGCAACATGTGTTGAATGAGGTATAAGTTGAATAAGCATAAATATAAACAATACCAGGCTAATAAATAAAGTTCACAATATTCTATTCATACATTTATTTTGCGGAAGATGTACAACTACATGAAACACAACAAATAAATTACATACTCTTACATACAAGTTTGAGCTAGTTCATGATATCTATGACTAAAGCTATTCCAGAGCACTAATAACTATATCTATAATAAAATTTTATACTTCTTCATTACTAGATATCATAGTTTATGGCACAATAACGAAACGTTTTTTCGAATAGAGAGAGAAATTTGAGAATATATAGGACAAGGGTGTTTAATCATTGTAATATTTGTTTTATATTTGTAATACAATCAAGTTCAGATATTGAACTTACCTACCTATTGATTTTGATAACGAATTTTTTATACTACTTATATGATAGTAACGAAATGGACCATGTTAATTATCTTCTCACTGGGTTTAGTTACTGAAGTAAATAAATGGATTACCAGTGATGGAACGGGAATTAAAACTAAAATAATTACTCGTAATACCGATACGATAATTACACATGTTGGCTCTAAAGGCCTGTCCAGACTAAACACTCACTCACGCTACTCTGTGTGCATGCTATTGTTGCTATTGCAATTGCAATTTTTTTATGCAATATTTGGCAGGTATGGATGCGTTATAGATACTCTGATTTTGAATTGGAAAACGGTTTTGAAATTAAAGATATAGTGAAACAAAACGTTTATCTTCGATTTATTATAAAATGCTGCGAATTAGGTGAAAAACAACAGTGAAATTATTTAACAACTCAAATAAAACCATAAAAAAGATTGTGGTTCGATTTCCCAAAATAAAGAATATAACGAGTGTTAAATCTACACATTTTGTGTTGAAGTCCTTTTTTCCTATAAGTAAACCTATAAGACGCCGAGATATTAGCAAGCTAGTTTATTTTTTTTTTAAATTTTATAATACGTTTGAAACTTTTCAATTCGGTTTCCATATTGCCCGTAAACTACTCCTGATAAAGAATGAATAGCCAGTTTTCCAGTTGCAAATGTGGCTCAATCACTCGACCCTTTTTCATTATTTATTATACGCCCATGTCCCAAGGTTATTGATGAGAAGTTTTTTATTTACAGTAACAATTTTGGGATGAAATGAGTTTTGAAAAAATTTTCGCATCAGGTTCGAAGAAAGATAACAAAAGTGTTAGAAGAGAGATTAGTTTCATAATATCCGATCAGGGGAATACAAACCTTATACAACATAATCATAAAAGTACGTCAGAAAGTAACAAGAAAAGTCATAAAAGTTTGGAACTATATTAAAGGTAAAACAAGCATTTCAGTGACGGCTCGTCAAGTAGGTACTGCGGTGTATTTCGAAATGATCAAACATTTTTATAGGAATTATGAAAGAAGAGGACATTTAATACTCAAATTTGAAGAAACCCCAAATCGATAATTATTAATCCATACTTCTACTTGTTATCGTATGACTTCAAAGGTAAACTTTGACGGTAATATAAGAAGAATTAATTATTAGTGAAAAAATATTTCCCGAGAATATACTACATTGATACGGTAGTCGAACGGCAGATTTGATGTTTCCACAGATGTAAGCTGCTGCAAGTCCATTGTGGTTTTTCGAAGCAACTGTATAGATTTGCAGAGTTTGGTGGTATTTTCATATAATTCCTTTGGAGAGGTTTTGTAGGAAACAAGAATTAGTTGAATGTTTTGTTGTTTGTTTGTTGTTTTTTTGAAGGACGTATTAATATCTGGCTAACTAGCCAGGGGTTTAGTTCGTCTCACTCTTTCTCTAAAAGGGACATTTTTTGTAGGCTTGGAGTCGTATATTTCGTCGAGTGAGGCGATTGTTGGGAAAATGACTTGGAGTGCACTATTCTTGGGTTAAGCAGACATTTTTGTTGATGGGGCTCAAATACGTCGAAACCGGTCCACAAGTGATATTGTCCCTTCTAATTACAAACTAGAATGATTAGTTATATTTGTAGAGAAGATATCCCAACCCCGTTTAACTTAGAAGTGTAATTCATTGTCTGTTGGGGCATATAGCACTAGAAGTAGATGTTGCTTCTTGGTGAACGATCTACTTTTTGGAAAGTAATTTTCAAATTTGTATCATGGCATCTACAAAAAAATATGATTATTCAAGGACATGTGTCTTAATATATGGCACAGAACAAGAAAATAGATTTGTAGACTCTGTTCGAGGTAGGTACACAAAAATTGAACATCCCTAGTGAATTTAGACAGTCAATTATATTATTTATAATCTTATATACAAGCATTACACCAAAATAATGGCGTCTATGATTCAATCTTACTAAGCCAGGTATCTCTAGCATATCTGAGTGCGATGCACTAATTGAGAGGTAAACAGCATCACACTTGAAACTTTGAAATTTAATTTATCCGTTAAATGAGACATAGATAAAATGGACCCCACACAACAGAAGCATATTATTCTAGCTTTGACCTTATGAAAGAATAATATAGGGTTTTCAATGTGGATAATTTATTAAAATCGCGAAAGCACCGAACAAAAAAAAGCATACAGGAGATGAAATGATTGTATCCATATTTGTTGAATGGAAGAGCAGCGTCATATGTGATACCAAGATCAGTAAAGGTTTCAGGTCGTTGAATTGGGATGTTTTTTACACAATACCTAAATTTAATCAAATCAGTTACAAGTCGTTGCATTTAGCTGGATTATGTGTATTCATATCATTGAACAGCTGCATTCAAATTCAAATATTTCACACTACTGTATAGTTTAGGTGATGTCTTGAAGAATATCATTTATAAAAATATTGAGCAAAGGGGTCCCAAGATAGACCCTTGTAGAACTCCTGACGAGGCCTAATATTCAGAAGACCTAAAATCATTAATCTAAACAAATTGCATTCGATTTGAAAGGTACGAATGAAAGAGCAACATTAGCGAATCAGATAAACCAAATTTTTTCAGTTTACTAAGAAGAATACATCCGTTTGGATCACTATCAATAGAGTCCGCTATGTGTTGTGTAATTGTGAACAAACTGGTAGTTGGTAGTTAGTAAAATATTTATCAACATGTGATTTGTCGTAATTGACTGTGGATACAGCGTATTTCAATTCTGATGGGAAAGATTGTAACTGTGTCTGCTACTATAGCGCTGGAATGAAAGTGACTAATAATTTGCTAGGCTGTAGAGATAAGACACGAAACCATTGACATAATTATTTTTTCCTGGAAAATAGGTCATTTGTTATCACCCCTAATCCGAAACAGGCGTACATTCGTGGAATAACCTATATTCGAAACTTTTATAGTTTCAATCATAAATATTTGCAGGTCGCGCTTTCGCTTCTTTTAGGTTGGTTTTGGTTCAAAAAGATATTGTCAATTGTATAAAATACTATGACAGTGTGATGTGATACGAGCGCTCTTATTTCTTGAGATGTTCTCCTTAGTTACGGTTATATTATTTTTAGACCAGGTCTTGCTGAAGCAAGCAGCTTTCGAAATATTATTTTGCTGTTGCTTTCACCAAAGGTACCTATATGGTATTGAATTGAAATACTTTTGATATCATTACAGAGAATATTACTTCAGCGTTAAAACCAAACTCCACGTGCGTACCAAAATCTTATTAGAAACTAAAAATAACATCAACTGGCACGGAAATTACTCCATTTGCCACAGAAATTTGGAAATTGCTTAGTTACATTCATATAGTAACATTAGACTTCTTCAAGAAATTTATTAACAGATTGTATATTATTCTATCAGCATTGTTGAGGATGTCGCTAATATTTAGCGGAAGGTCATAATTCAATTTCACAAGCGACTCAATTAAACATTTGGATCCCGCGACATTATTAGAGCAACCAAAAAAGATGTGATTCAGATCACAATAAGAATGTTCGTTACAGCTACAGGATGATGATCTAATAATACCAAGTTTTGCAAGGTGTGCACTAAATCTTCCGTGATTGGTTTTAAGTCTAAATATAGTTGATAAAAAGAATTTGGATGTTGTATAATTGAGGATTTAGATATCTTTGTCCACTCCTGTTTCCATTTACTGGCAATTCTATGACTTCTCGACTTATTTATATCTGCTGATGTGGAAATATTTCAAACTATTCATAACTGCATCCTTTGCTACCAGGTGGGCCCTTTCGTTTCCAGTTATATTGCTATGGCCCTTAACTCGAATAAACGTAACATTTAACTCCAAAAGCATAGATTTGATACTATACTTAGTATAGGACATCCAATACCTCTGATATAAGTAGATTTTATTGAGTAGATAGCAGATTTAAAATCAGGAAGAATTACTGATTTACATAATTGGTTTGTGATCAACCAAGGCTTTTCTGTACTCTTCGAGTTCTGCTGTATATATGCCTATATCGGGTAATTTATAACCAAACGATAAGTTTAAACTCTGTATAAAAAACCCACATCTTATCCCACCTTTTGTTTTAGATCCATCTGTATTAAATAAATATTGTATCAACAAAGTTTGACAATATTGATTCCAGAAGAGCTACATTGATTTTGTTGGAAGGTAAATATTTGGGAATTATGACTGTGACTCGTAATAAGAGCTCTAAACCGCACCCGAAATACTGGGATAGATATTAGTATAATTTATAGTTTCAGTAAAAGCCTTCGCAAGAGGGGGCATATTTTGCAGCTTCTACTGCAATATTTTTTTTTCTTTTCGTTTTTTTTGTAAAGGCTTCTGAGGAAGAATAGTTTTACTGATCAGTAGTCTTTTTGACCAAAATTATACTATACATTGTAATATGCAGATTATTATTTTTTGTTTATCTTGGTCAATATTATTATTATATCACTCAACTTGTTGATCATGGGCGATCTACGTATTTTTGAGAGATACTCACGTCTTAATTCCAGAGGAGGCTCATTACATTCTGCCAATATAGCGTAAACAGGTGTGGACTTCATCCCACCAACACATGATCGTGAAAATTTATATTATATTATGAAGATTTGATATAATTTGAAAATATTTAAATTAAAATAGAAATTAGTACTCTGTAATTGTACCTATATGCGACTACAAGCATCTAAACAAATCTATTTAAACAACCACTAGCAACTAAAGCGTAAGATACAATTAATTCTAAATAGCAAGAAGATAGCATCCATTGCTATGATGGTTGAACTTCTTCGCTATTTTATTTACAGCGACGAAATTTGTGTGGTCCTTTCACTGCAATAAAATAAATTGAAATGAAAAAATGCAAAATGCAAAAATATAACAAACAAAGCAACAGGAAAATGCTATAAAGTGCAATAAAAAATGGGAAGAACGAATTGAGGATGTTTTGAATGCTTTCATGATATTTTGTTAGTTAATAAAAGTTTAAATGGAATTAAAATGAAAATTATTTGCCGATTTTTTAAATTAATATCCACAAAGACTATCGACAGCTTGTTTCATACAATAAGTCTAGATCGTTGAAATATGCTTGTATAATTCCTTTATTAAATAATAATAAAGTAACACCTGAATGGGTCTCGGACAAGGGTATTGTAGGAAAAGTTAGGGTCTGAAACTTCATTCACTGGTCCTGAACCATTATTTGGAATATCAAAAACTGCTGCACGTGGCTGTACATGTCGGCGGATTCAAACCAAGCATAAGACATCAGACTCACCGGTCAACGTACCCTAACGAAGCACAACAATTGGCATATAGAAGGTGTCCCAAATTATCATTATCAACTGTTCTGAATGGCATCAAAATTCCTTCCTAATGACGTATCAAAAATTTTATTTCACTTAACAGTCCTTTGGCAGCCATCCCACACTTTCTATTTTGCTACTGATTTCGACAGAAGAATTCATATTTCTAATCGATGTTATAATTGCCGCTTCAACAACAATGGTGTAGTTTACACACAATGCCCATTATTATCCAAACGAAAACCCTGAAGTTTCCCCGAGGAGAGACCTGGTACACAGACGGGTCACAGACTGGGGAATGGACAGGAGCAGGGGTGTATAGTGAAATGAAAAACACAAGATGCTCATTCTCACTAGGAGAACATACTTCTGTATTTCAGGCAGAGATTTATGCTATCTTAGAATGTGTCAGAATTAACAAACATATAGGAGTAACATACTAACTGAGAGCCAGGCAGCCCTTGCAGCTTTAAACAGCCGCAAGGTAACATTCAGACTGGTAGAAGTATGCCAGAAATAACTAAATGAACTTGCAGACCAAATTAAAGTAAGATTAGTGAGGGTGCCGGGACATAACGGTATTTCTGGAAATGAACAAGCTGATGAACTTGCGAGAAGAGGTTCAGCAAACGCATATGTTGGACCAGAACCAGCTCTTGGGACCACAATGAAGGTAGTCCGAGGGCAAATACAAAAATGCGTACAAAGCCGACATAGACTTCAGTGGAGGAACAAACCAAAGCAGGTACACACTAAAACCTTCATAGGTGACGGGCCAAAGAACTACTGAATATAAGTAGGAATAAGATAAGAATTATTACAGGTTATCTAACGGGTCATACCCCGGTAAAAGATCACCTGCATAGAATAGGGTTATATAACGGGGACCTCAGCTGCAGACTTTGTGGCATGGAGACCGAGACCGTAACCAATATCTTATCTGACTGTAAGGCACTGGACTCGAGGAGACAAACAATCTTCGGAGAAGCCAATGTGCCACCTGAAGTATATGGCACACTTCCAATGGACCTATATTGTCTACTCGAAGGTACGGGGATAACTGGATGGGTGGACTAAATGTGGATGCACTGCACGTGTTCCAGGCATTAGAACGGCTTCCAAAACACAAAAAATCTTTTTCAAACACTTTGGGATATAAATGTATAGCGTGGGCTATTCAATGGTCATACTTTTACGAGGGCATTTTCTTGAAAACAAATTACCTCATCTTATGATAGATATTTTTTTGACAGAGAGAAAAACAATGATTTGGCCACAGGACGATGCTCCACCTCATAATGCAGGCATTATTGCGGAGTATCTCAATCACAAGAGATTTATTTATTTATGTATATCCAACAGACCACTGAGGTCTAATTACATGGATAATAATGTAACAAAAAAAGGAAAGAAGATAAATACATAAGAGTACAAAATAAAGCAATGTTATTTGGTTTAAATAATGAAGTAGAGGAACACTCCAAAGCAGGTACAATACACAGTAAGACCTTTGTACACTGAGTTCTTGTCTAATCAGTTTCAAAATGGTGTGGGAATGCCTAGGAAAATTCAATGAACTAGGCGAGAACAATATAGTCACCTTATTGTGAATTCCAGGACACACTGGAATAGAAGGAGATGAAACAGCAGATGAACTAGCAAAGACGGGGACTGAAATACCGCTTTGGGGGCCTGAACCCTTTTGCAGAATCATCTCCAATGTAATAGGTGTAGCTGGAATAAAGAGATCTGACCATTGGAAAGATCTAGTAGGGCTTAGACAATCAAAGATTCTTCTAGGTAACTGCAGCCTGTTGAGATCAAATGAATGAATAAGTCAAAGTAAAACTGTACTGTTTTAACAGCAATCCTAACACACTTGGCACACAAGGTCCTTAATATCCACTCGATGGTACGGAGATAACTGGGTGGGTGGACTAAATGTTGGAGGAGAGTATAATAAACCAACAGGCTGGCTGTAGTGCTCCCGGCATAAGGACGACTAAAAAGAAAATCCTATGGGTGAATGGAAATTTAATTTGTTCTCATAATATAAATTGGGTGCATTAAAATTTATAAAAGAAAGCAGTTCACTATTCCCACCCACTGTCGGCTTGGATTTTACTATAATAGTCTTTATACGGCCTTATATCATCTGAGGATTTGAAAGTTCTCATTCCAAAATCTCATTTTTCTTCAACAAAGGAAACTTATCCTTTAATAATAAATTCCTTTACATTTTCCGAGCAATAAAATAACCTACTACTTGTTAGTGAAGAAAATCTATTAAAACCTGAGTCTCATAAAGCATTTTTTTAGTTGCTGAATTGTGATATGAAAGAAGTATTCTCTCACCTTTCAGAAACGTGTTTGGATTTTTTTGGAAAGACGCTGTTTTCGAGTTGAAGCGTAGCATTGACCTCTTTGTTAGCCGCACAAGTGCACGCTTTCACGAAACTTTTCTTGAAGTTGTCGCTCAAAAAGGCGTACAGAATCGGGTTAACGGCGGAGTTCGAATAACTCATACATGATGCGAGAAGATGAAGCGTGATATAAAATCTGGAACAGTAAAAAAATGTTATTATGATCATAAAGATGGAAATTTGAAATTTTGAATTACAATGTACGTTAGCGTAGTAATTGAATTACCATGTGAAATCAAAAAAATTGATAAGTATATATAAAGTACCTACATTGTGTTATTTTTAAAGATGCGGAATATGGATTCCTGTACAAAACTACGAAAGCACCCAGGTGTCACGCACACTTTTATTTTTTTGAAAACTCATTATAATGACTTTTATCTCATTATAATGACTTTTTTCTCATTATAATAACTTTTTTCTCATTATAATGACTTTTATCTCATAATAATGACAATGATTTTTTTTTCATTATAATGACATATATTTGAGCTTATATTTTCTTAGGTGATGTTTTGGTATTATCATTTTTGTTCTATTTATATCATTTATATTAATTAAATCTATTAGAATTTCTATCAAATAAAGAAATGGTTATATTACATATTACTTTCTATTGGGTCTTAGTTATAAAGAAATTACGGCTTTCTTGAATTTATATCACAAACAGAGTATAAGTTTATCAACAGTGAAGAGAATATTGGAGATTTTTGGACTCTATAGGAAAAAACATTTTACTACCTTGCCAGAAGTTTTGGATCTCATAAGAGAACAAGTTGAGAAGTACGGGAAATTACATTCCTTCTTTGCAAGAACTCCTCCATATCATTTAAAAGACTCATGTCATACATACGAAAATACCTTTGTTAGACCTAGCCTAGAAAATATGAATGTCATTATAATGAGAAAAAAGTCATTATAATGAGAAAAAAGTCATTATAATGAGATAAAAGTAATTATAATGAGTTTTCAAAAAAAGAAAAGTGTGCGTGACCCCAGGGTGCTTTCGTACTAAACTGTCAAACGCGAGACAACTTTTTTACCAAATAGCGCTCATCAAAAAATAACAGATTTTAATTTTCTTAAATTCGCTCTAATGTAACGAGAAAATGGATAATTATGTTCAAAAAAGTCGACCTCCTTTTTCATACCACTTTCGAATACTTCAAACCGAGTACGGGATAGCAATATGGTTAGAACCACGGTAAACTTATAAGCTTAAATTGAAGTATGGCGGTTCGATTCGCCGCGGCGCCGGTGGTGAAATTTTTTTCTTTTTGTTAAGCTCTTTTTCCACAATTTTTGGAACAAATAGATTTATTTCAAATTTAATGTTTTTTTGACAAAAATTGTGGAAAAGAACAAACTAAAATCAAAAACGAAAAAAAATTCACCACCGCCGCGAATCGAACCGCCATACTTCAGTTTAAACTTTAAGCTTCCCCCATATTGGTATTCCGTACTCGGTTTGAAGTATTCTAAAGTGGTATGAAAATGGAGTTGACTTTTTTAAACAAAACTATCCATTTTTTTATCAAACCAGAACGAATTTTAGAAAATTAAAAGTGTATTTGACCTTTCAACGACCTTTCCAAGTCTGTTATTATTTTTTATGAACTCTATTTGGTAAAAAAGTTAGCTCGCGTTTGACAGTTTTGTAGAGGAATCCCTATGTCGCATCTTATAATTAATAACACAGTGTAAGTATAAAGTGAGAGGTCTATTTTTTGGTCACCTGGAATTTAACACCGAATTATTACAGCAATTTAGAAATATCATGTACTATGGAAAAAGGAAGATGAATGTCACAGCGATGTGGGGAAAAAAGATGACGACGGAAACACCTTTCAGTGACATTCATGTTTTTTGACCCATATCCTTCATATATAATCATTATATCCTAATACCATACTTATGTATTCATTCATTCATGTATTTATTTATTTACGGACATTACCCATTTATTTACAATAAAAGTTTTCTTCCTATTATTGTATTCCACTACTGACCTTAAAAAACGCTCATAACTATTGAAGAAATCTAATTCTGGCAAGCTATTTGCCAAACGTGTTGTTCTGGGAATGTATGGCCTAAGTTGGTACTAGAGAGAGCAGCAATCTCAGTGCTCTCGATACCATAGTGGAAGGAAAATGTCAGGGATGAATCAACATAATATACTTCCCAGATATATGTCATTTAGATTTCATAAGCAAATTTTTTCCATGCTTTTCTATCTTCTGCTAAAGCTTCTCTCCATGTCTTGCCTTTATGTTGTAATATGTTATCCAACACTGTATTCCATATGTCTGTCTTGGTCTGCCCCTTTTCCTTTTAATCTGTGCTTCGTATACACGTTAATATAATATATAATTTCCAAATCAAAATATTTCGAAGACGGTACACAGTATTTTGCCAAGAATACCTTTTTGGTGAAAAATTGAATAAAGTTCAAGTTTACTTGAAATTTTTATTAATAAATCTAACCCTACTTTTGGTACAAACCGTGTAATTATCACCCTCTATGAAAGACAGATACAAAAACAAACTCATAGGATGTATCAGCTTTGAAAATATATTCATGTGAAATTTCATGACAATCTTGCCAGTAGTTTCGGCAAAATCATCTTCAACACTATATGGATTTCGTTACGAGAATTTTTTACAAAGCAAACCCCAATTATTTTACAGTTTCTTACCTATCCTAATGACCGGGTCACCCTTTTTTGAAACGCTTTGTATACTAGATGGCAGTTGGTAGTAGCAGTGTTGCGTTTAAAGTAACTATGCAAAAAATTAAAAGTCCCTGACTAATCAAACTAATCTAAAATAAAAATTTACTGTGTTTTGAACTATTTCCTAAGTTATTGGCTTCGTTAAAAATTTCTATTTGTATCTTGCAAATTGTTGAGTAATGAATTTTCTAAAAATGTCTTTCATCTTTTCACACTTTCACGATTTCTACACTTTTTAATGATTATGTCTACGTCAAAAGCTTAACCAAAAAATCTTTCATCCAACCAATAAAATTTTGTGGCTTGTTAAAATTTTTTGTCCCATCACTTAGAAGGGCTACGATACTACGTTGACTGATATGTGATGTGGCAGTAGTGTAGGTACACTTATCCACTTATGGAGGGGTTTTAAAAAACCTAGCCCTTGATCTTACTTCTTCAGGAAAAAAAACATTGCTTCAAATAGCTTAAATGTTAATTATAAAATGGGTGCAGGCAAACCTGGCAAAGTTTTAGTGAGATAAAAAAAGTAAATCGTCGATAACTTCAAATACCTATCCTACTTTGAAGATATTCTTGGAGCAGTTGTTTTAAGTATAAAACTGTAAAATAAAATACTCACCAGACTGGAGATTTGTCAAAGTTTGGGTATGGGGTGGAAAAACATTTTGTAAATATTTTTGCTGCAAAGAAATGAGTGCCGAGTGTTTAATTGAGAGAAGTAAGGTATTTACCGTACCATACCGGACTTCTTTAAAAATAACTTTATAGCAAAATGAACCAAGAAACATAGCTGGAAATTATTTTAAGTTCTTTAATTCTAGCACAACGAGGAAGCAGGTGCTAACAGGCCCGCGCCGTCCATAAGAGCAGGATGGGCAATGTCCATGGGCGCTAAGTACCTTGGGGAGCTGCCTAGACACTACATTTTTTCAAAATAATGTAGTAGTTTGAATTTTTTGATAATTGTAGATTGTGGAGAAAATAACATGAATATCTGTATTCTGTGTAAAATTTTTTATTTAAAATTGCAAAGCGCTTTCGGCTATTAAGCCACATTCAGTGCTATACCTGCAAGTAAGTAATAATAGTTGGAAAATTTAAAAATAGAAATTAGTAAAGAATTACTTACTCGTCAGATATGATACAAGAAACCTAATTAAATGTCGACAACATATTAACAATTATCCCCTGATTGGGGTTAAACTGTCTTCTATTTTGAACATTTTTAATTTTAATTATAATCTTCAGCTACTACACGAACACGTGTTAGTAGACCGGAGATTGAAGTGACACAAGTGACACTACTTCAATTTAAAACTAACAAATGACAAATGACAATTCAAGGGACACAGAACTAATTTGATATATTAAGGTCTAATGAGAACCCATCAAATCATACTATGCCGAAAGAGATTGAGGTTCTAATGAGAACCCATTGCTAAATCTAATTCAAAATAGAAAACTCACAAATAGGTCAAGAGAGATTCCAAAAGCAAATAAATTAATTTGAAAATTATAAAATATTTGTGTAAATCAATGGAAGTAATTATTTGAACATAATTCCAAATAACAAATTTTAATGAATAAACATTGTAATCTGTTAGCCTCTCAAAACCAAAAACCAGTCATCTAAACAAAGAAAACAGATTTGATTTTAAAGTCTAATGAGAACCTTTTATTCAAATCTGATACCAAAAACAAAAAAAATATTATGGATCTAATGAGAACCCGTTACCAAATCTAATTCAAATAGATAACTTTGAATGGTTATTGTGTTTGGAATTTCTTCTGACTATTGATTGGTTATCTATTTGAATTAGATTTAGCAATGGGTTCTCATTAGACCCTTAATCTTTTTCGGCATCTTATGATTTGATGGGTTCTCATTAGACCTTAATATATCAAATTTATTTATTTATAATTTATTTAGGAAATTTACATATTGGTTTTGGGACATTACCAGATCACTTGATTTACAATAATTTTATTTTTATGCTCATGTTGGATAGCTTGAGTTCTGTGTCCACTTGAATTGTCATTTGTCATTTGTTAGTTTTAAATTGAAGTAGTGTCACTTCGATTTCCGGTCTACTAACACGTGTTCGTGTAAAAGCTGAAGATTATGATTAAAATTGAAAATAAATGAAGACAGTTTAACCCCAATCAGGGGATAATTTTAAATTTTAAATTTAATGTAATTTTATCATTGTGACGTTAATTTGTTGTCGACATTTAATTAGGTTTCTTGTATCATATCTGACGAGTAAGTAATTCTTTACTAATTTCTTTTTTAAAATTTTCCAACTATTATTACTTACTTGCAGGTATAGCACTGAAGATGGCTTAACAGCCGAAAGCGCTTTGCAATTTTAAATAAAAATTTTTACACAGAAAACAACAATGTTTTCTTGGGAAAATAACATACCTTCATGTTTCCTTTATTGTCATTATTTAATTTTTATTTCGCATCACCATAGGGGAATACAGAATTATACAAAAAAAGAGAGCATATCTTTTGACGGGAGGGCGCATTTTCTTCCAAAACTGGGGTTAAAAAAATAGAACTGTTATCCTGAAATTTACCACTCCATCCTCTATCTTTTAAAATAACTGATAGGGGAGAGTGGTAGTGCAAATTTCATAAAATTAATATTACTTCAGTACCGTTCAACGGACTTTAACAAACTCTTTGTAATTCAAAAGGAAACTATATGCTTTTTTGCTTATAAGTAACCCCAAATCCTAAAAAGTGTATTTTTGAAAAATTTATCCAAAAATGTAATATTATACTGGTTGTCATATTATATTGGGGTCAAATGAGAAAAATGAAGTTTTCTATATTTCAAGCATTAAATTCTGCGCATGGCTATCAAATTCCATACTTGTCATGTGAATGGTTTTCAATACTTGGACTATCACTCATTATAAGGGCATTTTTAACTCAATCCAAAATATTCTCCTATAACATTGGTGGAAGTATTTGTTTAGAGTGAATAAACTAAAATTAATAACATTAATAACTCTTGGATGTCTATCAAACGAATCTTGGAATTCTAAGCACAAAGAACGGAAAAATAGACCATTCAATTTTCTTTCATTATACTCGAAACACGTTTCAGTTGGTCAATATGTCAAATTAAGTTAGTATATTACTCTTTCGTGGCTGCTTTTTTTTTGTTTATCTTGGGTCATTCACATGGTTGAACTTTTATATAATTTATTGGATCGAATAATACAAATACTGGAAAAATAAATTGAGAATATAAGAGTAAATAGAAACCGTTTCGTGATATTTCGCTCTTACTTTTACCTTCAATGGTAAATAATTGTCGACCGTTCGGTTATTCCAGTCAGATCAGTTTGCTCGACATATTATAACCTACGAAACAAATTTAATCTAATATTAAGGTAGTTATGAATGTCCTACAAGAAACACCAGCTTTACCAATAGAAGAGTTCTTCCACAGGGTAGAATACTGCTGTTTGAGAAGAGCTAGTAATATCAAAAGGAATTAAATATCTGGTAGTGACCCTTAATTCCAAATTGAATTGGATGACACACCTGGGGAAAATTACTACCTGTGCATTGCACCTGGATTTTAAGACCCTAGGTGGTTCACTGGCTTTATACAAATGGAATATGAGGGTCCTGCGCAGTGAATTGTTTAACTGCAATCCAAAGACAAGCCCTCCTTGGTATTATTGGGGATGGCATCAATGGAAGCACCTATTAGCCTTCCCCTTTTTGTATGGGCGAAGGATATGTTAGCAATTCTTATAGTCACCGAAAAATGTTCGAGAAGGACATACTGATACAACTGAGACAATAATACATGAACATGAGTTTTGATCGTTTGACACCCAAGAACGTATTCACTGAGCGAGTGAACATCCTCATCCCATAAGCAATTCGGGAGAAATTACCTGGTTGCACGATGGTTCTAAAACAAACCCTGAAACTGGGGGTGGCTTGAACCGATCTAGAAAGATAATGGCTACGTACAAAAACACCAATTCAAATGTAGGTGATACAAGGACAACCTGTTCAAAGAGTTTACTGGACAAAGTAGCCAAAGAAGTCTCGAGAAGGCTGTTTAAACTAGGTAAAAAATAGTTGGAGACAGTTACCGACCTGGTGACAGGGCACTGCACCCTGGGGAAACATATACACAAAATGAACAAAGTTAGTGAACCAAGAAGCAAGAAGTCCTATATAGAGGACACGAAGCTTCTGGAATGGGCGTAAATAACATGATAAATATTACAAAGATTCAGTTGAAGTTCCTGGGCGGTTGAGCACAACCCAAACAAATGAACTAATGAGGAGACAAAGGAGACAACCGAAGCAAACAGTGGAAAGGTCCGTCTCATTTGAAACTAACATACATGGCGGTAAGTATTGCTCTTCTAATGGACATGACGTCAATATCGCTGATGGTGAACAAAAATCAAAAACTCGCTTCAAATCAAATCAACTACAAACAGAGATTTTTTTAAATCACAATGATAAGGTTATGAATTTAACCATGAATAGATGATTGCAATCTGCTCCGACAAATCCGCGATCCCGTCGCCTCCGTGAGATAAATACCGGACGCAGTATTACTATAGCAAAAAAATATGTAAAATACTCACGTGTCATTGACGTCATCACTAATGGCAAGCTGTGTCACCCAGTACGGCAACCAGCAAATGATGTAAACAGTCACAACAATCAACACCAAATTAGTGACTTTCCTATGCGACCTTTTCTTCTCTTTGGATTTATTTTTGGGACCGACATTTTTAAGCTTCAATATGACTAACCAATAAAAGTAGATAATCAAACACAAAGGTATGGCGAAACCGAATAAGAAAGTGTACCAGGTGAAGATCTGAGCAGGTCTGGAATTATCAAAATCATCAGTGGAATTACTATAATTGCTGTAACTGCTTTCGAACGTATTCCATTCTATGACGCAAGAAGTTTTTCCGTCTTCGTTATTAATTTCTTGAGAATGCTGAATGATTGGTATCATGAGGAGTATGCTAAATGTCCAAGCGAAGAGAGCCACTATCTTAGAAATGAAAGGAGTTCTCCACTTCGGTGAAGATATTGGATGACAAACAGCAATGTATCTATCAGCACTCATTACGCATAGTAAAATGGAGCTTGTAAACTGGTTTATACCAGTGGAAAGCATGTAAGCTTTACATGCAAAATACCCGAATATCCAATGCCTATTCAAAATCGTGGTGATCAAAAAAGGTATACCTATCAGAAAACATTCATCTGCTATTGCTAAATTAACAATGTACATGTTGGTGACTGTTTGCATTTTTGAAAATCTTATAACTACGTATATGACTAAAGTATTGCCTACTAGTCCTACTATACAAACGACAGTGAAGAGAATAGTTTGAATTATTTGGACTACTAAAGGGTAGGTGAAATCTTCGGTGTCGGTGACGTTGCCTGTTATATTATTCATGGTGGTTGAGTGTTAAACACCAATCGACATCTGGGCTTGAAGTCTGGAACAAAAAAATACGTACAATAATGTTAATCCTTTCTGATATTATAACTTCATTAAAAGTGTGTTTAAATCAAAATTATTTTCATTTCAACGGAGAGGTTTATAGCAGTAAAATGGTTTGATTATGGCAACCCCCTCAGTCCTTTACCAGTAGATACTTTCATGGATTATTTGGAAACAATAATTCATAAATAACCCCTTAGTATTGTAATGGTCTAACTTTCGAATAAAATCTTGTTGACTTAAATTAAGTTGAAATAATATTTTGGACACACTAATAAATATAAAAATGCTTCGGCTATCGGTAAAACTCGTAGGAGCGGGTAAACATTCAATGGGGCTCCATCAACTGCGCATGACTCAAGACTTTGCCAAATTTAGTAGTAACATAACAATATTGAAATAAATACCTATGTAAATATCAGAAATATAAAACTAAAAAAAAACAAGAAAACCCAGGCCCAAACCCGGTTGATCAAAGTGTAACTATGTATAGAAATATCAAAAAATAAGAAATAAAAAACTAAAAAAAAAACAAAAAAACCCAGCACCTAACCCAATATTGAAATAAATATGTAAATCTCAGAAATATAAAACTAAAAAAAAAACAAGAATACCCAGGCCCAAACCCGGTTGATCAAAGTGTAACTATGTATAAAAATATAAAAAATAAGAAATAGAAAATAAAAAAAAAAACAAAAAAACAAGCACCTAACCGGGTTTCGAACCTACGACGCCTGAGCTGTAAGCTCAATACCCTACCAACTGCGCTAATCAGCTCACATTCAGTCACATCGAATAGAAGGTTAAAGGCTACTTGGACGCATGCGCACTTCGGCTACTAAATTTGAGGTGGTGGGAGGAACCGCATTGTATGTTTACCTGCTCCTGAACTCGTGTACTTTCTGAACGGCTGGTATTAATCTACGAATTTAATAAAATTGTTTCGCTACGAGAATGTTATTTCTAGTTCACATGTATAATGTATAATGCTGTAGTATCGAGAAGGTAGGAGAGCTTAGGAAATTTGGACGTACTTCTTTTGTTTCCCCATTGTGCTCGACAACTACAAATTCCAACTGGAATAATTCAATAGCTAGATTTTAATTGTTTTTATTAACGGATATTTTGGATATTTCGAATTTTTTATTATTGGATATGGTGGTATAACTGTTTTGGAAGCCATCTTTTCGATGGAAACGAGGAGAAGGTGATACAGTTTGGAGAACGGACGGTTCGGTGCTTAGTGCGAGTTATTTTCTTAGTTTAATTTTCGATTAGTTACCCTAATTAGGGGATATACATTTGCATAAATTGTTTGGAAATCTGACTATTTGGAGTAGTTTGTTTGGAAGTCGTTTTTCCGCCGTTAAGGGATTATTTTACACCGGAACCACGATGCATTAAGATCGAATCAACCTCCTTTCAACACCTGCCAGAATCCACCATTTTGTGAGCCTATTGGTTAAGGTTGTCTATTGATGGTCTCACGGGGTTGTACATGGGAATTTTGCAAACCCTCTTTGATAAATTGAGGTGTTATTTTCAGTTTGCACAAAACTTTAACTTTCTAGATGGTGAGATTTATTTTTTTTTCTTTCTCCTTGTTGTAGGGTTTTTTTGTGTCCCTTACTTCTACGCTTCCCCTTCCCTTCTACTGTTGGGGTTTTAATTTGGAATCCTTTTGGTTGTCTGGATTGGATTTTGTCCCAGATTTCACACCTGACTTGACCTGTTTCACGTCATCAAGGAATCTTCCCAGCCAGACGATTCCTGGAAATTTAGCAGATTTCTACTCCCGAGAGTGACCTTGTGGATGGTTTGACTGGACCCCCAAATTCGTGCAAGCTAAGTACAAGACAAAAAAAAAGAAAGAACTTGATTTCACGTTTTATTAGATATCGTTTTAAGATTCTCAATAGATACCAATAACGAGTTTTGAGTGATTAGTAGTTATATCAAACAATTTCGATTTGGACGAATCCTTAATAATAATTGCGGAAGTATGATGTAGATTATTATTCGGCTTTTAGCATTTATAGGTAGGATCATGGTACATGTAAAGCTCGTATGATACTTGACCACACCTCGATCGCCTACTGAACGATTATTCTTTTGTTTTATACCTACGATATTTTATTTCTATAACAGATATTTGTGACAGACTATGACATATTATTTCGACATATTTTTGATTTAATTTCGACTCAATTTTGACTTATTTCTGATATATTTAATGTATCTACTTGTAACAGGAGCGTCGTATTGCCTTATTTTGCAATAAAGGATTGGCCTGTATTAGTTGGACTATTTATTTATACGTTATTTGTTTCTACATATATTTTTTCCGCGCTTTGGCTACTTGTGTAACATTTCTTTTACAATCGCCTTCAGCATAATAGGTTCTAAAAACTCGGTGGCGCCTATTCACGGATTTTACATAATCATATGATCAAGGGAACAATAATACAAAGAACCCTATACTATTCCCTGAGGTACAGCTCTCAATTACTTTCATCTAGATATAGTTTAATCGCTTCAAGTATGCTTGAATTTACCCTTGGTAACCATCGGCGATAACGCCCTATATAAGCAGCGATTATTTGATCTCCCTACTACAACATTTCAGAAAAAAATATAGGTAAATGCATATTTTTTTTGTGGCTTCAAATACATGGGATACAGTATTATGCAAATAGTTCAATTCGGTATACTGTATATTTTAGTATTAACTTGTAGTTATTGACAATTTTGTTCCTTATGTGTTCCTTTAAAATCACTAGTAACAATTGACCTCTTGGAAAAAGGTTACAACTCACGGTGGTAACCATAATAGTTTGTAATCTTGTCAATATCTTAAAAATTGCGTATTAATGCATTGTATAAATTGAGAATTTTCCATTATACCTTCACTCGTTTGATAAAGCTACTGTGTTAGCGAAACACACGTTGCTAGTGTAAATTGAAATATAATGAATATTTAAACAAATACAATCACTATAAATCCACTCTGGCTTCTCCTCTTCGCATAAGTAACATAATAAGCGGTGAATTCAAAACGAAGGTAGGTAATCAAACAATGAATGAAAAGTGTCAACATATCTTAATGAAACGCTAACTGTTCACGAGATATTGAATAAAACGTGTTGTCTTACGATAGAGTCCCTCATAACGCCAATCTGGATGAATATCTCTTTACCAGTCCTAATCTTATCCCAGGTTCCTTTTATCTTCAACCCAAACAAATCAAATCAACCCATTTACTACAAACTAGTCTTTACTATGCAACAGGAACTCTACATCAATAAAACTACGAGTTAACGGTAAACTTCAGTAATAATTTTCCATGTAGCTTGGAATTATTTCTTTGATATAACAGAAAAAGATGTTCTCGTCATAAAAACCGTAATCTAATTCCTTTCACTATACTTTTATTTTATAATACATCAGAAAAGTAGTATGCTCTGACGTTTAGTTCGGAAACTTTGGTTATTAAAGTTCGGTACGGAATGGATAAAAGTTTTACGTTAACGGAACTCAAAGTGAAATGTGGAAAAAAAACGGCGATTAAAAACGTCCAAGAGTCATGACAAGACTACTTTTGATGCAACAATATCTATTATGGAGGAAAGTCACCTACTTTTTATTCAACATTTTTTTGTGTGAAATAAACTTATTTTATTAATTTTTATGTGGCTAAAATATACCTATTACTACTATACTGTATAGTCTATACACTTATTACAGTATGATGATGACAAATAACGCGCTAACAGTGACATATTTAGGTTGATAGGTGACAGGTTTTGGTCAAATGGTGACCAGTGACGGTTAATCTGTGACAAGTGACAGTTACGCCACCACTCTTGGGCTACGTTCATAAACTTACTCGGAGTAAGGATAGTTGACTCCGAAGCGTTCATAAATTTACTCTACCAGCCCAGATAGCACACTACATCTTAAAGACGTCCAGTTCATGTCTTACTTTGGTCCAAACGTCCTGGTACGTAAAACGGACGTTTTTGTCCTTCTTACGACAAGTTTAAAACGCCTTTGTAGGGATGTTTTAAAGACGTCTTAAATATGTTGGTGATGTGGACGTTCAACTCTTTTAGCAATTTTTAATGGGGCAAGTCTCCAGCATCACTAAATTATTGAGCACTTGAAAGGTAGAGGGCGACACAGACATACACTTTCTATTCATGTCATCCTTTAAGATGAGAATCATATGAATCAACATTTGGTACTAACCTAACAATGGACTCAGATCAGATAGTAAGTAGTTGAATATTATGGAGAAAAGAGAAAAGTCAGGAGAACTATATCTAGAAGAGGGGAAAGTAAAATTTTTCAATAAAACCCACTTCTAAATCTAAATATAAACACTTTGAAGGTGGGAAGAATATTTCAATAATAGTTATTAGCTAAATTAGTTAAAGAAGAGTGATAAATATAGTATAAGTTTGTGGAATTAGATAAAAGGGCATTATAACATTTATTTTCATCAAGTAAAAAGACGGTATATAAACACGTCCAAAACTGTACAAAAATGGATGTCCCAAAGACGCCTTGTTTTGTAACAATGTACGTCCTAAAGACGTCTTCAAAACATATTTTGGATATTAGTGGACATCTTCGAAACGTCATGAACATCGTGAACAAACGTCTTTAAGATGTCTTTGAAACGTGTTTGTGCTATCTGGGAGTATAGAGTATGCTTTTATAAACGTTCAGAAACCTACCTATATACTCTGACAGTTTGACTTATACAGTAGCTCTGTTCAGATTACTGCTGGTTATTTTTAATGATAAATTGATACTATTTGATTTTGATACAGTCATATATCTATTAATAGATATATGGTTACAGTTCAATAATGGACTACTCTGTGCTATCAATTGGAAATGTCTACCTATGCTGTAATACAATACTTTGAAATTTATTAATCATTAATCATTATTCAACATGAGTTCCTAACATTGTGTTATGATATTAATATTATTAATATTCAACTCATCTATGGTTTAATCAATGTCCATGGTTAATTAATTTGTATTTTCAAAATGAAAAATATAACCCCAAATTCATATACACAACACAATGACATGATAATTTACCCTCGGCCGGTATAGCCTCTGAACGGTTACTTCGAGTAACCAACAAACATACTTTTCTAATCACGTGATCATTCTCTTCTCTACTCACTGGAGTAAGTTTATGAACGTAGCCCAAGTTTTGGCTCACCCAAAAACTGTTTTCACTTCAGACTTTGTAATACAGAACTAGTGAGTATCAAATGAAATAAATTCAAACACCAGTTACAAAACTATAAATATTCTCAGATTTTGGAACAATAAACTGGGGGATGTGAGATATCTATTTCCCAGACTGTATTTAATTGTTTTTCAAATGGTTAGGAGTTGCGGTGCGGTAACAATTGAATTATTTTGTTGAAGTTTGGAATTATCCAAGTAGTTATTTGAGAAAATGGCTGATCCAACTTCAACGACAGACTTGAATCAATTGGAGAATATTAATGAGCGAGATTTGAATTTTGTCTCGACTAGATATAGAATATGAAATTCGAATAACTATAGTTAAGGTGAATATAATCATAGCTGAGTACACATGACTAGGAAGTCAAGAGATTTTTGTTGTATTCTGTGTAACAATTTTAATTTTTTTTTATAATTGCGAAGCGCTTTCGGCTATTAAGCCATCATCAGTGCGATACTCTAAACCTAATTAAAGGTCGACAACACATTAACGTCACAATAATAAAATTCTTTAAAAATTACATTGAATTTAAATTTAAAATATTTCCCTGATTGGGGTAAACTGTCTTTAACTTTTGAACATTTTAAATTTTAATATCTCCAGTCACACGTGTTAGTTAAGACTGAAAGTTTGTTTAAGGGGAATGCGAAGAAGGTTAATGAATGTTAAAATGGTGTGGGTGGAAGGAAGTTAAAAAAAATGATTTGACTGATTTATGGCGGATGGAAAGCGTGGAAATGGAATATTATAAACGTGTTGGTTGGGAAGTTTTTGCTTCTCAATGGCACAACGTTTCAGAAAAGTGTCTTATAAATTTTAGTTCAAATTCTCCAACAACGTAAAGATAGAAACAATAACCAAATGCAAAGCCAATTTGAATCATTTAATTGTCTTTTCTCAAATGTAATTACTTTCAGTGAAGTATCATAAAACTTTTGCTCAACTACAAACACGTTTAATTCAGCGAACTTTTGATTAAAACTCTTCTTGTGTGCCACTATTTTATATCTCCCACAAACTTGTTGTTGCTCCTCCAAGTTCTGTGTTTTACTGAAAAGTATACAACATAATTTAAAATGGATCAGGTACATAAAAGCGTTCACGGATACTCAACAAAAACTAAACGGTGAAATTGTTGAAATTAGTATTTAGTTTTCATTGTTTCCTGGTGAACAACGGATGATAGTTACACTTCAATTAGTAATAAGTTTTGTTTAGAAACGGAAACTTGAAATTTTGTACACTCGCATCGATTATATTTTCAATATTTCTTTCACCTTATAAGGAGGTGAAGTTATCAACCCTTACGCAGTTTGGTTGAAGATTTCAGAATACTTAACCTCAATTATTTTCTTGTTTCATTCTATGACAAGTAGGGGATACGAAAATAATGGGAGTCATTACAAGATATTATCTAAATAGAAAAAGTAGTTGCTCATTTCCACTAAGCTTATTAACTGAAAGATATGAACGAATCAACTGGAAACACAAGAATGAAAAATTAGATTAAGAGCTTGTCAAAAGTAGTTAATATGAAATGTCCATTGTTTTAATAGAACGTGGCATTGTCAGAGATTATTAAACTAGTTTCTCGGATTTCTTTATTAACCTAATTATTTTACATTTATAATCATTTAATTTCCAACGTCTCTCGGCTGGAAAGTTTGGCATCAAATATAAACTTTTGCAGTTTCTCAAAAGGCAAATATTCGTACACAGTAATTGAATCGTAACTTTTTAATTTAAAATACCACTCACAATTAATTTTTCTGTTGGTGAAATGTGGAATTTTTTCTTTCTTTACGGATTTTAGCGTTAAGCTACGTACGTACGTACGTACAAAGATGCTTTGGTATTTAGATAAAGTCTATGTATGAATATAGGCACCTCAAAAACCTAATGGATCAAGAATAATGTGAATGTTGTGGAACAGAAGAAGAAACTTCCTTTCACATACTTGCGGAATGTTTAGCAATACAGGTCTAAATTGAAACCTGAGGATATTCTAAAATTCATTCATGAAATAGGTCTCTGAGACTTTCTTCAGGAACTAAGTAGAAGTGAGGTTAGGTCTCAGTAAATGTTACCCCAGTGTACATAAAAACATATACTTCCTCCGAAAAAGGAAAAAAACGTTGTTTGATAACATTTTCATATATCTAACTTATTAAACAACCTGACACGAGTTGATGTGGTGTTCGATAGGTGCTGTTCCGAATCCCTTAAGTCTGAAACTCGCCAGTCCAGAGAAGCTCAGACGAAAGTAACGTCATCTACGACAATATCAAGATATTTCAGAGAAGCTCAGACGAAAGTAACATCATCTACGACAATATCAAGATATTTGTTTGAGTTTCTACGAGTAGATGGAAACAAATCCCAGTTATTTCAATTCTTTTTGACATAGCTTACCAGTGAAGATTACGTGTGTACTTCACTCGAGAAAAAGTTAATTCATCTATTGCAGAGTTTAATGTAGGTATGTGTAATATCACTCTCGTGGTACAAAGAAGCAGATGGCTGCGTTCACCTCCACGTGAAGCATGCAGCTGATAATGGTCATGAATACATCAACATACGTACTGTGAATTCATAAGTCGTCTAGGTAGCTGTATCCGTCTCAAAAAAATTAATATAAAAAAGCTTTGGATTGATTTTGGTACCGAGAAACACCGAATAATGATTCCTATAAATGTTCTGTGTTGTTAACTCTCTTCAGAGAGTTGCAAGAATCTTCCCGTTTCCATTAAATCACAGGCAGTGATACAGTCTTAGGAGTATGCAAAAAAGAGCTTGGAAGGTGCGGATGGCCTTCCAAAATGTTAATGCAACTTTTGAGCAATGGTTGGCAGAAATCCAGATGATGATCAATCTGTTATGCTAACAATGCAAAGCTTTGTTGTCCTTCTCTATGACATAACATCGCACCTTAACAGTAATAATGAATGTTGACGTGTTCTTTTTATTGGAAACAGAGCCATTGGGAACATCCCGCCCACCGAGAATGCACTATATCAGCATGTGAAGCTACAATTTTGATGCATAATTTAAAGACCAGGCTTCACGTCTTTATCACCTGGACAATGGGGTTGGGAAATGTGTTCTCGAAATGATGTGTAAGAGAGATTTCATCACATTCCCGTACTCCGTCATAGGTGTTATATTTTGCAATTTTGGAGGCAAAAGCATCTGTCAAAAGTAGCTATATTGTAAGCACTCTACTAGCACTGATACCTTACACGAAGAGGGCATGGGGGGTCGCCATTTGAGCTGGGTAAGTGCTAACACTGCCTACTCTCCAAAAAAAGTACCTCTAAAATTTTTCAACCCCTTAAAACTTAGCCGTTCAAGGTTATAATTATTTCAGTTCAGAGAGTTAGTGCAGGCATTTGGTTATTATAAACAATTGATTGCGGTCCAGCACCCCGCCATCTTGATGACGTCATTACGAACGACAGAGACCCTTAAAACTTGGTGTCTGGGCCGTTTTACACTCAGGGTTTTATACATAATACTATCCCGAATGATTTTTCGCCATAGCTGAAATATTTTACTGCTACCCATCCCCACTATCCTGATATAGTGTCATTGTTATCAGAACACTCGGTACGCAGTCTTGAAACTATTATTATACAGCGTTGTAACAGACTTCAACTATTTATGGAATAATATTAAATAATATCAATAATTACTTTTAAAACGCCGATACACACCACAGCGCGACAAAAAATGACGTTTGAACGACACTAGAGACATAACTAAATTATATTTGTTAATTCTCCCAGATCTTTATCACGATCCAATTTTCTGGAAACCATAAAATGTAATTGATGCGTAATTTATTCTTGAAAAATAAACTGATTTGATTGAATCAGTGGATTTAATTGTATCCTAATTGTGACAGAACCCTGATGTGTATCAACAATTTTATGGGATCTCTATTCAGTTTATCGCGTGCATAGACTATTTCGTTTACAGATTGTCCAAATCTCAGCAGTAGCGTAATCAAATCAAATCTGAAGCCCCCCGCAAGGATTTTAGCGTGACCCGTTATTTACATGAACAAATAAATCGTATATATGAAGTATTCACAAATGAGGGGCTGCTGCCGATGTCCCCGGTGCCTCCTTCGTAATCCCATACTGTTATTTTAATTTAACGGTATTCAGATGACAGTTGAAAAGTTGATGTTAAAAGCTTCCGTCCGTAATTAGGGCGAGTTGTAGAATAAACAGTTAACTCTTAAACTTAGTTTAATGTTTATTTTCGTTGTGCAATATCTGGTTAACGCTAACTAGAGTTTTAAAAAGGACATATTTCAACCGGACAAAATTGGAGAGTTAAAACTTAATCCAGCAAATGTAACCTCACAAATTTGTTATTTTCTAATTTTTTTGACATTATCCACCGACAGTACCCACCGAACACGTATGGAATTGAATCATTCGGAGAGGATAGCATACTAGTGATAGAGTGAATATGGTGTGAATTGTTATCTTTTAACTCCTCTAGGAAACCCAAATACTCCTGCACAAAATCTATACAATGAATCTTAAATCAGAACCAGAAGCCCCATAGAAAGATGCTTTGGCGTTTGGTACTAGGCATAAGATTAAACTTACCTACATAAAATTGAGAAAATTGTAACAACTGCAATTTTACACAACATAGCCATTAATTGTGAAGACCATAAATAATATAGTGAAGACCACATACCCCCTATCAATCCTGAAGTCGAAGCTGCCATAAAATTTTTAGAGAACATTAATATTGATGAACATAGATGCCACAAAATTAATGACCATGGAATAACTCGACAACTTTTGATACATGATTATTTCCAACATTTGTTGTAAATGAACCATTTTTTTTCAATAAAAAATGCAGTTTTAGTTTCCTGCAGCTACAAGGCATTTAATGTAATAAATATAAATAAAACTACACCCAAAGATATAATTAATATTTGAGTGATTAATATTTATAGAATATTTTAGATTCGTTTCTTTTCAATAAAAGCGTGAACTTATTTTTGCTGTTTTTTTTAATAATTAATAATGGGCCAATGAAAAAGCAGACATGTCTGTTTATTGCTATAATAAAAATTATTATAGTTTATGTACCTACCTAATTAGCATTTCTTTGTTATAATTTATTTGAATGATTGAGAGGAGTCGGTGGAAAATCAGACATACTGTATTATAATAAATATAAAAACCACCTACTTTGTATTTTAAATTTGTAATAATACAAGCAGATTGCCTAAATTATTTGTTTTCGTATTCAATGAAATGAAACATTTTTCCTATAATTTCCGTTCATAACAAACTGGAGGAAAACTACAAAAAGTATTATATAATAACATTTTAGATACATAACCTGGAAAATTTGAAGATCAAATATAATACCTACAACATTTTTATTCCTGTGCTTTGAAAATAATAGATTACAACCGAACTCAATAGAATACGAAATGTCTATTTTGGTCAATTAGTAGAATGCAATTATTTTTATTACTATTACCAATGTATGTTTATGCTGATGCAACAGCTGAACTAGATTACTAAAATGTACTTGCAGAATCTTCCGTGCAACAAATCTCAAAAAATACAATGAATTGAGATTTCATATTTCCAGAATCGAATTCTCTAGGCTTTCTTCTGGGGATAAGGTCTTGGGTCTAGTCTCCATGGTCTTGGAGTTCAAATTGGTGACTACAAATTGTCAAAGCTGTCAAAATCACACCAACACTTGACGGCTTATATCTTTTTTATAACAATTTAAAACTTGACCAAAATACCTCATCCCCAAGACAAAGGTCCAAGTTATATTATGTTGAAATTTCAACTATTAATTTTTACTACATTATTTAGATTTGTTGCATACAAAATGACATAAATTTTGCTGCAATTCAGGGGTGCCAACTAAGGTCTTGACGTTCAAATTGGTGACCACAAATTGTGAAAATCACACCATCACTTGATGGTTTATATCTTTTTCATACCAATCTAAAACTTGACCAAAATACCTCATCACCAAGACAAAGGTCCAAGTTATATTATATGTTTAAATTTCAACTCTCAATTTTACTGCATTCTTTAGATTTGTTGCATACAAAATGACCTAAATTTTGCTGCAAGTCAGGGGTGCCAACTGTTTTGAGCTGTCTATAATAAATATTGCTATTGCTGAAATCCCACAAACAATTTTTTGACATTGTCCTCCAGTGTGCAAAAAAAAACTATAAAATTCCATGAATAAAGTGGTCTTAAAGCGGAATATATATATATGAGATGGAGGGTTCACTTGCTCTGTCTATTTTCTAAGAGTTATCTGAGACAAAAACTACCTACTCACTTACTTACTTTGTACTTCAAATTTGTAAATGATTTGTTTTCGTATTCAATGAAATGAAACATTTTTGCTATAATTACTTGAATAATTAAGAAGAGCCGATGGAAAACAGGCATGTCGGATTAAATAGTGGAATGAGTAGTGATGCAGCAACTAGTAAAAAAGGTATACCTATAAGGTCTCTTTTATGGTACAAAATTTGGATTTTTTGGGTTTCAGGTGCTGTTTATAACCAGAGAATGGAATAATTTTTTATCATTATTCCACACCTATTTAAAAGAAACATCTAATTCTTTTATTCCATTGACAGTTCTAATTACAAAACTAAAATGAAGTCTGTTGTAACAGATATAAATGCCAACTGTTTTGAACTGTCTTAATTGTGAGGCCCCTCTTAAGCACCAATCCACCACAAACAGAAATATTTTATCAACTTTCCTACTTTTCCTACCTATGCGCGTCTCATTTGAACTACTCCGCTACCAACCTCTTGAAAATCGACACAAGTCGATTCGTTAACGGCTTGCGTCTATGACATTGTACAACAGATAAAAACGAGAGTCTAGTTAAAACTTAAACTGTTGTTAATTAAACTTCTGTAGAAGTAAGAGGTACATGGTTAGCTCTTTCCTCGCAATCAAAATGTAATCTTTCAACGGGATTACGAAAAGTCTTGAAATACGCAAATAACGAATTCGGCTTAGATACACCTCATCCGTTATTAGTTATATCGACCTTGTAGCGTTGATAACTATTTCTACGAGCGTCAATCGGACAATTGCGGTCACATACGGAAAATTATTACTTTCCGTCCTAATTAGGAAAATTAATATCGCTCAAAAATTATAATAAAGTTTCTCCAGTTCTGATTGATAGTTAACTAAAACATTCTCGTAGATTTTACTATTGTTTGGTGATCCAATTAAATAATTCCTGAAGAATAATCAATTTCAGGATTTATTCATAGGATCTTTCGAAATAATGATGGATTGCTCAATTTAAAAGTTAATTTTGGGTTACTTCGTTTAATTAAATCTTCATTTTATCTGGTTTTCGAGGAGAATTCTCGTTTCAATGAAAAATAATTATGTATAATTGTATTTCATAAATTGATTATTCAAATTATTCTTAGCAAGAGTACAGAGAAAAGTTTGGGAAAGTTTTAACCGAAAAAACAATTTGGATTTTGTGGTAGGGCAGGAGTTGGAGTGGATGTTATTAGTCGAGGAGCAAACCTTATAGATATGCAATTTACTGAAAATAATGAGCTTTAAATTAAAGTAATTACCCAACAGAAATTATTAACGGAGAAATTTGGACCTAGCCCAATAATAAAAATAATAACAATTCATATAACATAATTTTTAGAAACAATACAGTATGTTAAGGGTTTATTAAAAAGAGTTAAGAATATTGGTAATCAATTCAATATTCGAACTAGCTTTAAATGTAACAATACGTTGAGATATATATTGAGAAAAACTAAACCAAAAAATGAAAAACAATCAGATATCCTGTGTATGTATAAAAGATAGGGAGTTCTTTAGGTCAAGTATTTGCAGAAATCATATTCAATGGGATTTCGCCTACGTAATATTGGAAGAGCCCAATAATAAAAGAAAGTGCTTTAATACAATTAAATGCGGATATATAATATGTATCGAGGGCAACTAACAGTTTAGGTAAACTGAAGTGTGGACACACGACTGTTTTGTTTCTACCGAATAAACAGAAAAATGGGGAAATATAACAAAAACCTTTGAGATTAAACATTTAACAATACTTTCTGTCCTATTTTTGGTGTTCATATTATTGGTTTTCCGGTAAGGTAGCCGAAAGAATATTTTATTTCATATTTTACCAAGGATGTGGATAGAAAACTTCACAACAAATTTTTTGCAGTCTTAAACTTAAAAATATTATTTATTGTCTAATTCTCGAATTTTTTCGTACCAAAATTTTATAAAAACTTGATTATTCTTAATAACAGTAGCTGAGACGCTACTGAAACGTTGAATTAAAAATATACCAAAGATTGTGGTTCGATTCCCCGAAAAATTAACAAAAATAATATCTTGTATTACTCAAGGAAGTCAAAGCAGAATACTACCACAAGGCAGTGTAAAGGACCCATTATTTATCTGATATATACTAGTATAGTTGAAATAATACCCTTCTTGGTGTGCGTCATCGATTGTTAATGTATTTCTAACACATTACGTAGGAAGAAATTGAGAAAAAGGCAGGTCTGTGATTAATCCTAATCAAAATATCTCAATAATGAACCGTTTAAATGTATTACAAATCTTAACCCTAATTTTTGACAAAAATTTGATTGGTTGATGTTTAGATTACGCGCAAGCTCAACCTATCAATCGAGAATTTAAAATACTATGAAGGCGTTACTTTCGTAGCGGCAATGTGTTTTACGTCTTTTTCTACTGTCACACTGACAGTTCTCGACAGGTCTGTACTTTGTTGTTTACGGTCAATTATTATTTATGAAAAATGAATATTAATCTTATTGATTTATTTATTTAAATAATACAAAAATATGCATGAATACACGGAAAAACATTAGTATTTTGAAAGTTTTCAAGTATTTTCAGTTACAAAAAGAAGCTGGTGATTATTAATTGCATAGCCTTTTCTAATTTGGCTGAATACGATCCTGATGATTTTATTTATCAAATATTCAAATAAAATAAACGACATACCGAAAACCCGGATATACGTCACAATCGATGACGCGCACCAAGAGGGGTATTATTTCAACCATAATATATCTGAATTAGGTCACGATACTATAGCAACATTTCTTGACGACAGCCCGGGATGTAGTTGTTTCTTCTTAATTAAATGGTCATTGGTTTTAAAAACGTTTTTAAAATTATGTGAGGTTTGAAGTATTATTTAAGTTATTTTTTATAGAATTTTGTAGATTGCATGTTGGTGAATGTTTTACTGGAAAGAATTTTTACAGCTTGCATACTTTGTTAAATTTTTTGTTTGTAATTTCTGGTGAAGACGGAGTGCTTGCACTATACTAGTGTAGCCTTAGTGGACGGTACCTCATATGTACCGCATGAATGTTTTCTTCAATACGGCTAAGGCTAAGAGATGCTGGACTGGATTCATATACCTGTATGCAAGTGATGTGACTACTTCTAATAACAAACAAAAGGCTGCAAGATTTGACCCAAACATACAATCG
Organism: Galerucella pusilla; assembly: GCA_910591695.1. Classification (NCBI taxonomy): domain Eukaryota; kingdom Metazoa; phylum Arthropoda; class Insecta; order Coleoptera; family Chrysomelidae; genus Galerucella; species Galerucella pusilla. The sequence goes on along the minus strand of CAJUYI010000647.1, from coordinate 3,560 downwards.
AGAGTCTGAAATAGCAGATAAACTAGCAAAGAGGGGAAATGAAATACCCTTTTGGGGAACTGAACCCTTTTGCGAAATAAGTCCCAATGTAATAATGGTAGAAATAGGTACAGCCGAGAAAACGAGAAGATCAGCACGTGAACTCTGTAACAGAATAGAAAGGAAATTTCTTTCTATGCTAGGAACACAAAACAGTCTAAACCTGTTGGAGATCAAATGAATTCATAAGTCAAAGTGAAACTGCACTAATAGTTTAAGCAAGGGATCCTAACGGGACATTGCCGCCTGAATGGCCCCCATAAAAAAGCTGAAACTAGTGGACTAAGAAGAATGTAGATTTTGTCGAAGAAGAAACGAAATCGAAGAAGAAACCTCCATCCACATACTTTCTAATTGCATAGACCTTCAGACTCCTAGGGCACAGCACCTGGGAGATTACTGGACACAAGAGGAACATTTACCCAAGCTGAAGCCTGCAGATATACTAAAATTTCTCCGGGAAATATGACTAAATAAAATACTAGTTTCTGAGAGTCTCCTCAGAAACTAAGTGAAGGTAAGGGGGCACAATAGATCTTTTAGGTCTCAAATACATACATACAAGAGTTGACTTTTATATTTTGCCTATAGAGCTCCAGTATTCTCCACGGGGAGAAAAGCATTTTTGCGTCCTTTCGAACCAATTCTGGAAGCAGTTGTTTCACTCGCTTGTTGGTACTCACATTCAAAATAGAGTTTTTGGATGCGTTGACTGCAATGTGTAAACCCAGGAGTTATAGCCGCTGACAATACTGTTTGTATTTTTTGAATTTCATTGTTAAATCGGTTTATAGTTCTTTGACACTCATTGACTGTAATTGCTTTCTATTCCTCCGTAAACTGATGCGGTATCTAACGAGAAGATAAACGTTTTACAGATAATTATTCATGTGGAATTTTTTGAATTATAGTCTTTGAAATGCCCAGTGATGTCCAATTTCACGGTATGTGACATGCCGATCTTCTTGGATCAGCTTACGTACAGCATCGACGTTTTTCTGGATGACTGCCGTTAATTGTAGATCTTTTCTTGGATCGTCGATAAGATTAATCCGTCCACGTTTAAATTCTCCGTACAAGCGGAAAATTGCCGAAAACCAATTCGAGAAGTCAAAAAAATTATTTCGCGGCTCAATTCCATTTTTCAAATGATTATCAACTATCAACTTTCAGAAACTTTGGAATTAAGTTAACTGAATCTGACAGTTCATTTTGACATTTGATATTTGCTGTTATATGCAACGCTTAAAATGAATCCTCATATAAAATATTATTCGGTGAAAAAACAAACCTGTGGCAATCAGCAATGTTTTTCAAGAAATGATATGAAACATCGTCCTAGGCTGTTCTTGTATCTGCATAGTCAGAGGACGCCTGCAACAAAATAAAAAATTTCAAATAAATATGTAATTTACAACTTTAATGTTATAATATGTATGTTTCATAGCGCCAAACGAAGCAATCATTTTATGTCGGGTCAGCCCAAAAACTACCAAAACATGGATGTGAAAGCAGTAGGCGAGATTTTTTATGGAATCCCTTACAAATATCATGGTTAATGATAATTCTTCGTTGCCTCCATCGGTTTTTAGGCTGTGCTAATTGCACAATAACAGTCAAAACAACTAAAAATGGGCCTGTTTTTCGACATGTTTTCGAATTTTACTCGAGAAGTATTAAGTTTATCGTGCCTATGTATGGGAACAAAGTTATAAAGCGTGAAATTTGTTATAACATTACCTGAAAATAAGTAAAAGAAACAGCTGTTTTTCAGACGCAAAATACTAATGTAATTTATAAAGCAATGTAAATCATTATTTGTCTCATAATACGTTATTTATTCACGAACTGAATGCAACAAGCGCGGTTTCGATATCTTATTTAGTTGCTGAGTAATCTAATTGTTAATAAACATGGAGTAAAAGAAATAGACATTGTTAATTGTTAGAATGAAGACATATGCCACAAAAAATTGTTTAAGCTTACAATAATATTTTTACACATACTAAAAGGTTATAGATATCATCATACGCAATGATTTAATCAACAATTTTTCCGGTTTAACTGACTTAGACGTTAGTTTAAAAAAGTGGTTCAAATTTTACCTTAGTAATAATTAAGATATCTGTGCGGTTACTCATTTTAATTGAAATCTGAAAAAATCCACTTAAAGGACTTGGAAAAACACAACTTTTGGCGTTTTGGACGTTCAATTCGGATCATTCAATGCCGAGTTATTGTGCAATTGGCCCATCCTAAAAACCGGTGGGGGCAATTGATGATTATTAACCATGATATTTTTGAGGGATTCAATCAAAAATCTCGCATACTACTCTTAAATTCACCTTTAATGCTAACCCGGCTGGACTAGTTAAGAAGCTCGTGTTGTACTGGTTACATTTCAGATTTTACTCATATTCGGAAAATTATTAACAAATGATGTATCGCCGTGAAATGTATGCCACTAATTGTTTTTTTTCCACCTTTTAATCAATTTTTAACCCTCTTTTATCAACCCTCAGTATCGCTTGGATGTGTATGCCATTTTTTTTATGATAAAGTAGTACCCAAAGAATGCATTCGAGTACGTGGCATTCATTCATTAATCATTCTAGTTTCGTGAAAACTTCTAAGATTTTCAATGTCCCCTGTAGCGTCAATTAGCAAGTTTGGGTCTTGGGCTACAGCCTTATTCTTCTTGTTTTTCACATTAAACTCGATGGCGGAAACGGCTACACGTGTCATGGGCTACCGTTCTATTAGAAATAACATAATCATTCAACCTATGTTTAAATGTAGCTTGTGATTTTGTTCATTTGTTTACCTACGACCCCCCCTGTAATCAGTCAATAACACACAATCGTCATCAATGCAATTATGTCTATTGACAATATTCGATATTGCCACGTTTAACTATGAAAAGCCCAAAGGGCTAAGTATGTATGGATTATAATTGAAAAATGGACTTTTCATTATCAACAATATATTAATAATGATTACACATTAGTTCTTTAATGTGCTTCTTTCATTGGTAATAGAGTTATAGAGATGGTGATGAAAGTTTACCAAGCACCTCTAATAATGTAACTGTTGTTTCTTATGCTTCAACAAGCAAAGGAAGCGATTTATATGATTTGTGTTTAATAAATGTAATGTTACTATAAACAATTATTATAATAACTAATATTATGGAATTAAATGTTATACAATATAGTATATTACGTAACGTGTGTGGTAAGGAGCATTTTACGCACGAATGGAAAAGTTACGCACGATGCCGCGTAGCGGCGAGTGCGTAATTCCGTGAGTGCGTAAAATGCTCTACAACACGAGTTACGTACTATACTTTACCTACGACCTACTTGTACTTGTATTTTTCATAAGAAGCATAAGAAATAACAGTTACATAAGAAAGAAGCACAGTAAAGAACTAACGTTTAATCATTATTATTATATTGTTGATAATCGAAAGTACATTTTTCAATTATAATCAATACATATACATAGCACTTTGTGCTTTT
>CAJUYI010000646.1:80085-109272 GCA_910591695.1 Galerucella pusilla | reverse complement strand
TGTTGTGCCAAGCGATTTTAAATGCTACATAAAACAAAAAGTGCTCAGTGCGTGGCAAAATGAGTGGGAAATGTCCAACTCTAAGCTCCGCGAGATTAAACGCAACGTGAAACCGTGGTGATTAGGTCACACCAACTTAACCCATAAATTTTTGATAACAAAGGAAGACAAACCAACCTGCAATATATGTACAAAGACTTGACAGTGAAGCATATAATAGGTGATTGCCACAAATACATAGTATCAAGAAAACATTACAAATTACCAGGCAATTTAAAAACTGTTTTGGGCGAGCAAATGGACGCAGAACTGATAGTTAAATTTCTCAAAGAAACCAGACTGTACCACCTCATATAATTATTTGTACATGTACCTATTACCTATTTTGTCGCTAATAACCTTATTGGTTGGAGCGACGTTAAAGAACTGAAAAAAAAAATTTCTGTAAGCTACATCACTTTAAGTTTTTTTACACCTGACTAAATGATTTTACAATAAAGATCCAATTATCAAAAGAAAGATAAGATGCAATAACAATAAGATGCAGATATCCGAATAGGACATGGTACACAATGAAATTGTCGCTTGATTCTCTGTTCCGTTGACTGTTACTTTTAGCTGTGACAGAACAAAAAAAGAACTAATAACGAGTTCGTATCTTTTATGGCCCATCTGGAATTACAAACAAGAAAACAGTATACGACTGAAATAATTAAAAACAGTCAAAGAGATAAAGCGTTTTTCAAGTTTTTCGTTAAACCTTAAAAAAGAAGAAGCAATATAAAATAAAAAGTTTCCTTTAGGAAAATCTTAACAAACTTTTATACATCTATAGGTGCAACTTTTCTAATATAAAACGAAATTTTCCTACCATATGGAGTCTCTATTTTAAATTTCGTAAAGTTGGAAGTATTCCCAGACATATTAATGAAATATTTGAACAATATTTATTATTTTTGTCGCCAACTGGCGATAGAACCGTTGTAGGTGTAGTTCGATGAGGTATTTATTACGTCTTCCAACTAATTATGTATCGTTGTTATGCCAGTACAAAAACGTATCTTCTGGAAAAGGTAATAAAGTTTATGTATCCATCCTTAGTTTGAGTTTGCGAAATATACAGTACTTGATACTATTCATAAATGCTTGGAACAAACCTAATAATATCTGCACCTTTATTCTCTTCTCCTAACAACTCAATTTATCGACAGTACACTCACAAGCTGTATTAAGTTTCTGCATTCATCCAGGCAGGAAATAAGTGATTGTTTTACTTTGAATCCGTCCGTTATAAGACATCAGAAACATTATATATTCACAGGAGACTCCAATCAATAATGCCATACGACACGATATATCTACATTTTTTATCGATAAGCGTCAGATTTGTAAGGAAATGAAGTGAGATTGCTTTTGTTGGACATTCAATCTGTTCATATTTTTTATAGTGAAGTGACTGGAGTGGATTTTTTGAGAAGTTAATTTGCGGAGAAAATAGTATGTTTACCGAGTAGAAAAAGTCTAACATTACTGGACGACTGCAATGTGAAAATTGCAGCACAGAGTTTAGGAATGTTATTTCCTACGAGGCGAATAATTACTATAAGATAGTCTTACATTACATTTACAAATAAATGGTGTCTTGAAATTCGTGATAAAATGACTTGGGTTACTATGGGAACGTATTAAGGTGCAATGGTCAAACTTGACTCGTATAAATTTACTTGCTGGTGTTTTCGAAAAAAAAAAAAAACGATAAGTGATGATGAATTTTCCATTTCGATGACTCCTCCAGAGCTGGTTGAGGTAGTAAATACTGCTTTATCAGAAATATTGCCAGAAAAAGTGCGAATATATGCATAGACACTGTGTTTTATTTATAAGATGGTGCATAGGGATTCCTGTACAAAGCTGTCAAATGCGAGCTAACTTTTTCAAGCTATGTTTAAAAAAGTCGAACTCCATTTTTATACAGGGTGGGGCACTATGAACGAACTATTCTCTGGCGTCTTAACGGCAAATAAAATTAGAAAAAATAAGACGTAGAATTAAGTAGATTACTCAGGACTATAATTTAAAAATATTTTGGAATATACTGGGTGCTTCAAAAAAGCGTGCCGTATCAAAGTTAGGTTCCTTTAAATGGAACACCCTGTATTTTATCACATTTTTGAATTGTACTATTAAAAATAATCTAAGTTCGTTAACATTTCCCTATACCTATCTAGTTCAGTTTCCAGGATAAATCGATTTTACATAATTTTTAGACCCTCCGAAAAAATACAATAACTTCAAAATAAAAACGAATAACCACATTTGCTTCACACCATCTCACTAGAAGCTTTCAACATACTGTTTCCAATATTCACCGGTATGCTAGCATATACAGGGTGTTTTTAATATGACAGTATAACACTAATCATTTAATACATAAATTCGTGGCTTAATTTAAATGGAACACCCTGTACCTGTTGGGTCTGTTGAACGTGGGAATTTATTACCTTTCAGTTGATATTAGGGTTGCCTATATCTAACTCTGATAGTTTCCGAGAAAATTTAAATTTGTTTTTTAATATTCAATTATTTGCTGACATCTAGTTACCTTTGACATGATACTCCGATGGAAAGTTTTTAAAATTTGTTATTTTGACAGTAAGTGCTTTGTTGTATGATTTATTATTGATAAATTAATGGTCTCTTAAATCAGAATTTTATCAAGGGTAAGTACACTATTTTTGGGCACACAGATACAATAAGCTTTAAAATTATAAAAAAATAACTAGGTACAAAAAATTCAAAGAAGGTGTTCAAAGTGACGCCCATCTTGTTGTATACAAATTTGAACCCTTTTTTTTCAAAAAGTTATTGTTCACTTTCTTTAACATTTCTGGTGTTACTGTTTGAAACGCTCTTCTCATCCTATCCTTCATGTTCTCAGGAGTGGTTGGCTCAGTATTGTAGACAATACTTTTTATGTAACCTCAAAGAAAATAGTCTAATGGCGTCAAGCCGGCCAAAGATAAGGACCCCCTCGCCCAAGCCATTTTTTTGGGAAAAAATTTTACAGGTAACGCCGGACAATTACACTGTAATCAACAGACGCACCATCTAAGAGCAGCCACATTTTTTGTCCTGCAGCTAGTGTAACGTCATCTATAAGTTCGAGTAGTTTGTTACGTAAAAATTTACGAAATTTTCTCCCAGTTAGCGTTAAGTTTTTTAGATTAAGTACCCTTAATAAAATTCGGATTTAAGAGACCATTAATTTATCAATGATAAATCATACAACAAAGCACTTACTGTCAAAATAACAAATTTTAAATTTTTAAAAACTTTCCATGGGAGTTTCATTTCATAGGTAACTAGATGTCAGCAAATAATTGATCATTAAAAAACAAATTTGAAATTTCACGAAAACTATCAGAGTTGGATATAGGCAACCCTATTAACAACTGGAAGATAATAAATTCCCACGTTTAACAGACTCAACAGATACAGGGTGTTCCATTTAAATTAAGCCAGGAATTTATGTATTAAATGGTTATTGTTATACTGTCATATTAAAAACACCCTGTATATGCTAGCATACCAGTAAATATTGGAAACAGAATGTTAAAAGCTTCTAGTGAGATGGTGTAGAGCAAATGTGGTTATTCGTTTTAATTTTGAAGTTATTGTATTTTTTCGGAGGGTCTGCAAATTATGTAAAATCGATTTATCCTGGAAACTGAACTAGATAGGTATAGGGAAATGTTAATGAGCTTACATTATTTTTAATATAACAATTCAAAAATGTGATTAAATACAGGATGTTCCATTTATAGGAACCTAACTTTGATACGGCACGCTTTTTTGGAGCACCTTGTATATTCCAAAATATTTTTAAATTATAGTCCCAAGTAAACTACTTAATTCTACGTCTTATTTTTTCTAATTATATTTGCCGTTAAGACGCCAGAGAATAGTTCGTTCATAGTGCCCCACCCTGTATCACTTTCGAGTACTCTCTACCTCGTAGAAGATAGCCAGACGGGTAGAAGCACGGGAGATTTTAAAGTTGAAGTGAGGAGCATCCACGCAAAAGTAAACAAATCCATTTAAAATATATCTGCATGAGAAACGATATTTTTCGCTGTAGCCACAATTTTGGAAAAATTTGGAGTTTCATTTTTGCTTCAATTTCTTAAAAAATATGAGAAAATATGCTACAATTTTTATTTTATTTTTGCTAAAATATTAAAGAAGTTTTTCGATATAATGATATGGATTTGTTTACTTTTGCTTGAAATGTGAGGATTTGTATCGTTTTGCTTGACCAGCCGGTTGGAATTGTTCTCTTTTGACTGACATAATATAATAAAAGCCGTTCCAAGCAAAAAAATATTTCTTTAATCACCTTAGAAAAACGTTACAAATGAACAAAAACTTGTATTCCTACTTGGGAAAATGTCATGAACATTAAAGGTGGAGCGCAGGATCTTCTTTACATAAACAGTCACAACCTCTTTCCTGTTCTACATCTCCCTTTTAGTAGGTTTCCGTTGTCTGATCCACTGTTACCTTCACCTACTGACATCAAAGAGTCATCCATTTGAAACAATAAATCAATAAATAAATCAATAAATAAATCACTAAGAACCAATAAATTACTCCGAATACTTCCAGTTGATGCAATAGTGAAATATATTTGCAAGCGTCTCTATCGTTGCCTATTGCTATTACCCAAAATCGCGGAACAGTTTGCACTACTAAGACATGTTCAGACAACTTGCATTAACCGTTATTCACACTATTAAACACAAGATGACACACTATGTATAAAGTATAATGTTTAGTAGGCGGTTCTGAAATACCTCTGGATTTGTTCACTTTTGCATGGTTCTTAACAGCGCCTTCGTATTTTCTGCAAGGATTTGTTGCTTTTTGAGAGAAATTCTTCTGAAACTGACGCAAATTAATAGTTTACGGATTTGTTGCTCTTTGGTTGAAGTTCCTGATTTCACCACACCATTATAAAAGGATTTATGTACTTTTGGTAAAAATTGGTCTGAAGATCTCATAGAGATGATCGGGGTCTACATGATGCAATATTTATCTCATTTTGTGGTGAAAATGGATTTGTTTACTTTTTCGTTGATGCTCCTCAAGTGATGTATCACGGTTCGATTCCCCGCTGTGGTGTTTTCAGTATTTAAAAGTGTTATGAAAATGGTGTACTACTTTTTTAAACATAATTATACATTTTTTATTAAACTAGATCCAATTTAAGAAAATTAAAAGTGCATTTGAACCTTTATTCCAACGAGCTTTCCAAACCTGTTATTATTTTTATGAACGCTATTCAGTGAAAAAGTTAGCTCGCGTTTGACAGTTTTGTACAGAATTCCCTATGTCGCATCTTATTAATAACACAGTGTATACATCTGTAAGGAAATATCATTTCTTCACAGTGTGGAAATCTTGACTTTTTCTTTAAGAAATACTATCTGGAACTTCAAACTTTTCTTGTGATTCACGGGAAATTTCTGACCTATCTTACCAGAGAACCAATCAAACGAACATCAAAAATAGGACGGAAAATATCGTTAAGCATCCCAACGATTTTGTAGTTTTTCACAATCTGTCACTTGAGTACTTTGACGTTTCACGTACATATAAACAGGGGCCTTTTCGGAAACTCGATTCAGTCAGCAATAATGAGCAAAATGAAATAGCAATATTGCGTTGTTTTGGGTTGGGCACCATTTCACATAAAAAGAAGATAGGTGAAATTTGTCAATTGTCTTGCGCAAAAACCAAAACAGGTTTTGTTCATTTATGTCGTTGTACGTTGATGGCGTGTTATGTAAAATTTTGTAAGAGGTTTCACCATGGGCGTACGATGGTATATTTGAAAAAAATAAATGAAATGTGCATTTACTATGGACGTGGAATAACATTTTCATTGAAGGAAGGTTAATTTTTCCAAGGATAATTTTATTCATGAAAAATTTAATATCATGGACGTACAAATAACGATTTGAAAAGGGTTTATTCAATTGCATTTTCACTTTCAAATGACTTTCTTAACAGGTTTATAGTTAGTTACCTCACTATAAATATGAACATATTTCATCAGAGTTATTTAATATAAGCAGAATTTTATTTTCCGACGACCATCATCCAAAACACAAAAGTGGGCAGCGCGTTCGTTTGTGCGATTTCTGGATGGTGATCATAGGAAAATACAGTCCACAACACGTGCGCAAATCGCAATTTCTCTCGAGTATGAAAATCTCACGAGTACACAATATACTATTATCGAACCTTAAGAAACTCCATTATGTATCGGATTTCAAGAAGCCTACAGATAAATGGAGAATTAATCTGGTTGGAAAACTTCTTATCCGAGCACCGGAGGCGTGAGAAAAAAAGTTAAGCCACAAGTTTATCTCGAACATGATGACTTATGATATTTCTGGATATTTTCCTTTTCCGATAAACATGATTTTGTTTGCTCAAACGTAGGAGCTAAGTTTATGGAGTTTTCTCTAAAAATACGTGACATTTTGCATTTGATGCATGTACATATATATTGTACGTGTTGACAGCTCGCGATAAAAGTTTTATGAGAGGATTTTTTATTGGAAAATAAAGGGAATGGTATAAATAGGTTTTTTTTATCAAAATTCAAACTCGAGTAACTTAGTTTATTCGTTCACGTTGAATAAGCAGAAGAACGTTCCAAAAAACCGTCAGCGACAAAGTCCGAGTATCATTCAGTATATAGGTGAAGCGAAAATTCTACTATTTTTGGAAGCGCGTTTGCTATCAAGGACTGGCTCGATCACCAAGTTTTCAGATTGCGGAGAGTCTATTTACGACAAACGATTTACACAAGTACGACAAGAAAAATATTGAAAGAGAGAGAGTAGAATAATTGGGCGTAGTCAGCAATGGGCGTGTGTTCAGTGCCCCCCTATTTCAACCGGTGCTGCCAAATGTACTTATCTGTGAGAATTATTCCCAATTTTCGTCGGCAATAATGTTAAATACCAATAATAAATCGAAAGCAGTGTATAGATTCCATTTATTGCAGATTGTAATTTGTCCAATATTATTTTATTGGAACTTTAGTTCTTTTCGTCAGGTTATGTTTGAGCGACCGGGGGTCGCGACGCAAAAGATGCCTTGCTTGCGTGCGTGTGCTCTCTCCTGAGTCTCTCTCTCGTTCACGAAGCAACAATTCATATGCTTCGGCCGCCCGCGTGGAAGGCGAGCATCCTACCACTGAACCACCAATGCTATATTAAAATTCTATGCAAAGCTGGTATTCGCAGTGCTGGTGATCTACTTGAATTTGTTCGGATAAATTTTTACTATTAGTTCCATAATTTTTTTTGCGCGATTGATCTTTTTTGTTTATTTACAGCATCGGTTGTCAGGACGGTAGGTTGTGTTTACTGGTTTCTAAGTTTAACACGTCGGTAAGTGATTTACTTACCGTTCAGACGCCGAAAAGTAATAAATAGCATAAAAATAATTTCACCAAAATAAAAAATATATTTCAAACTGATCGAGAAGTATAAATGTCACTTTTGACATTTCGTTCATATCGAAAAAATTTAAATTATTTTATTTGGAATTTATTTCAATACGATCGCGTGAAAAATGGTATAAGCATCTCGAAGGTTGAGGGTAATTACAACGTTTGCATGTAGATTCCTCTCGTGAAATTGGACAAAATGATACGAGGATTAAGGGGTCTAGCACATTTACTTTTCGAAATACAGGGTGTTGAAATTTTGAAAACTTGAATGTTTTAATTCGATAACTTTAAAATGGATGGATAAATTGATTTGACATTTGGCAGGTTGTTTTTAAATGTAAAAGGGCATATTTTGATAGAAATAGTAGTTTGTGCAACTAGTGTGGATATGATGGCCATATCGCACGAGGACGAAGTTTGAGCACGACGCCGTAGGCGAAGTGCTCAATCGTTCAAGTGCGATATGGACAATCCACACGAGTCGAACAGTATATTTTTTCTACGACCCACTTGAGAAAAAATCTAGAAAATAAATATTTCTATAAACTGTAATATAACTTTAAATTGAAAATTTAACAATTCAATTTTATGTTTCCACTAATTTTTTTGTGGTAAACGTACAGTTCTTGAATGTTCAATTTGTATAATGCTACGGTTTCCCTTTTTAAATATACTGTTATAAGTAGATGTTACTAGTCGGACTCCCTCATGAAGGGTACCGTACCATTATCTATAATAATGAGTATTCTGCTAAATATTTCAAACGTCTACCTGTTGTCGTTATTAATATCAAGCAGAATAATTATTTAAAAATAAAATTAACAATAAAAAAAACTTCTTCACGGGTAATCGAATCCGGGTCTACCGCGTAAGAGTCTGGTTTGCTTACTACTCGACCACCGAGGAATATGCAAATTGTTTATGTATAACGTCAGATGTATTACATAATTTTTTCATAAAAGGAACTAAAAGTTCCTACCGTGTGTCCCGCGACACGTTCTACCTTTTTCTTATTTCTGTTATCCTCACTTATTTTTCAGAAGTCAATAATATTACCAATCTAGATTTTCTCTCACTAAATACGGATTTATTCTGTGCTAAAAATCAAATGCAAAATAAATTATTTATTCCTTAGAAAGTACCAAACATTCCAAACTGGCAATGCTGATTTCATATCAGATTTGTAGCTGGAACTGAACACAGGTCCAATGCTGACTGCCCACAATTATTCTTCTCACTCTTTCAAGTAGTTTTTCTCATATTTTCTTTGTAGTACTTGTGTAAATAGTATGTCGCGAGAAAACATCCCGCAATCTGTATGTGCAGCTCGAGGTGTAGCTTCGAAAAATTGATAATACTATGATTTTGGAGCCTCCTGAAACTGCCGCTTGCTAGATTCAGGGCATCCCCCTATCGACCTATTAATAGAGGAGCGGGAGTCCGGAGATCGACATGATAAGAAAAAGAGGAGTAACATATAGGCGATGGTAGGACAGATGGGCTGCAATGCAATGCGTTGGACAATGGACCAAGGAACTGATCCCCAACCTTGAGAATTGGTTGGAGAGTGACATCAATACCACAAATTATTGGTTTACACAATTCTTGTCTGGTCACAGTAGTTTACGCGCATATACCAGAAGGATTGGTAAAGAGGACACTGACACTTGCAGATACTGTGGAGAATCCGACTCGGCCAAGCACACAATTTTTGTGTGCAAGAGATGTGGAGCGGACAGGGCAAGTTTTGGTGCGATTGGATGAGCTCAGTCCAGAACGGCTCAACGCTGAGATGCTAGAGAACGAAAGTGAATGGAAAAAAGGCTTCAATACAATAACCAAAATAATGAAAGCTGAAGAAGAGGAGGAAAGGAAATTCCAGGGGAGGAGGAGATGGAAGAAAACGGCTGCCAACTTCTGATGACATATCCGAAAGGATAGTTCCGGGGGCTGTCGAGCTTGAGGGGAGTTTTAGTGGGAGCAGCGTCCCACACTACCCTGACGACGGTGTCATTGCATGATTTTAACATTTTAATAATACATGGCAATTCTAAAGAGTCAAGCAAAATAAATAAATAAACTTTGACATTGTTCATGTTGGTATCACATATTACGTATGTTTACTCTTCTAGTATGTTCGTAGTTCAGAGAGTTAAGCGGTGCAAAAAGATCTAATTGTTCTTCAAAATATTCTCTTCAACGATTCAAATACTATTTTGAAACAATGTTGAAAAGAACTATAAAAATATAAAAATGTTCAAATGGTATTTATTTGAAATAAAGCCTTATTGAACACTCTAAACTTCTAAAAACTAAAAACAGCGTTCAATAGCTGTTTCATATGCTAGACAGTAAATTATCGTTTCATGTTGTCACCAAATGCAGCGCTGGTAAAACAGAATCCTCGTTTATAGAATACATTTCTGTATATTGCAATACAGATATCCTTCCATTTATATATATATATGTATGTTGCATCGAGTGTAATACTTGTCTGTATATGAATACTTCCGTTTATATCGAGGTAGGTGAATTTAATACATATAATAATGTCGCTTTTGCCGACGGAAATAAATACATTATAAAATTTAAATAATAGAATTTCTTAAAACAATTGTATTGTGATGCTTTTGATATTATTTTCAACGGGTTTATACAAAATCCATGTATTTTTGATACGATGATAAAAGTGGACTGTCAAAAGATGATGGAAATGCTTATTCTTGATCTTTCACCAACATCCACTTTCTTCGAATTAGCCTTGAAGGTTATTTACCCAAAAAAAAATTTGAAGGAGAAAAATTATTTGAAGAAAATATGAGCTAGACTCACTTATTTTAAACTTATGTTGAAAATTGTAGTGAATTAACTCACTGATACAAGGTGCTCCATTATATAGACACTATTATGGTGTCTTTCAGATTTAATAGCCCAGATACAGGGTGTTTTATCAATTTAACTTTCACGGTAAAATTTTGATAGTAGAATTATCTGCGAAAACCCCAAAGCAAATGAGTAGATTCAATTCATTTTGCTCTCACCTATTAGAAATAGCCCAGTTGAAGGAAATATATATACAGGGGGTAATTTAAATGGAAGACAGGCTTAAACATTTTTAGTCCAGCCCGACCTGAATTATTTTGACCATGATACTTTGATGCAGTTTCCAGGTAATGGTTATTACGTGTATCTACTGTAATGTTTTTCTTATTTATTTAAACAGTTCTTACCGTGGGATAAAATTATACACTCACTATGGCTAATTACTATTGGTTTATTAAAGAAACACTTACACACTATAATAATCTTAATTTATATACACACTACTTAATGTCTATTAATTTATCTACACTCGGTATTATAATTGTCCTAATTTATATTCAACACTATTTATATTCACTTCTGTTCACTCACTGTATACTGAAACTGTTTACCGATACACTGTATACTGAACAACTGTTTACCGATACACTGTATACTCAACAACTCCCCGATTTACTCGAAAACCCGCTATATATACCTCTTTTTCGAATCTCTAGAATCTTCGCGATAAACCATTGTATGGCCTGGTACATTTCCAGAACAGTCTGGATATTACCTGCGAAAGAATAGTTCTAGAAGGTCGCATTCTTCGTTTGCGACAGGACTGGCTTCGGAATTAGTGAGTTCGTAACCCTACCAAATTTCAAAATAATTTGAAGGGTTACTCGCAAGTTATGAGGTCTAAATTGATAAAAACATCCTGTATCTGGGTTATGAAGTGTAACAGATCCATTAAATATAGGTTTTTTTGGAACCACCAACGATGACGGCCGTCTAAAGTTGAATTTAGTCCCTTTCCCAATTATATACCTTGTACTATATTCTGCAAACTTTTTTTGACTTCGTATAATAAATCAGCACAAGATAAGAATTTTTTCCACCCAACTTACTCAGTTTTTGTCTATATATAATCTGAACTACTGAGGAACAAAGACAAAACAGTCTTCTCTATAAATTCAAACATATACTACACTTACCGCAACTCACAAAAACTTCTAGTTCTCCCTCACAGTCTCAATTTAAGGTTATTTGCTATATGGAGAAATAACAAGATAAGGTCTTACAAATGACCACACTTGCTCGGTTAAGATAAGCAACTTCCACTAATTGCAAACCATACAATTTCAAGTAAGTGCTTCGGATCTTTGTAGGCAGTTTAATGTGATTTGGCAGTATTTAAATGTTGTCAGGGGTCGTTCAATGCAAATCCGACACAGAAAGGAAGAAAATTTCGTTTCGTAGATAAATGTTTACTCTATACAGGGTGAATTGAAGGTATTAAAACAAAAAACGCTATTGAAATATTTACTTGTAGCATCCTGTATGTTTGAAAGCACCGTTTACTAAGTAATTCTAAAGCCCACCATATTTCATTTTGTTTGTCAACAGAATGGAGATTGAAAAAAAGAGATGCTTATGCCATTTGAATTCCAGAATTTACATTTAAAAAAAATCTTTTCAAAGGAATCCATCCATCAAAAGGATTTGACAAAAAAAACATTAAAATTTTTCTACATCAACACAGATATTATATTTTAGGTAGGTATGCGGATTTTATTAGAAAAAAGTTTTTTATTCCGCTTTTCGTTATGTATTAACTTTACAATGGGTTGATCTTTATGTTATTGGCACAAAAGTGTATTTTTTGTCTTTCAACTGCAGGTAGGTAATTGATGTACACGGAATTGATGTTATATGGAACTGACTTTTGCTTTTTCCACAGCTTTGACTTTAACATCTACTTTTTGTTATACAAATAAGTTGTTGCAGAAAATACTGAGCTCAGCATGGAGAAAATTATAATTACCTGCAAAGTGTGTTTGTACAGATTGAATAGAACATTTCTTGAAACAGGAGCACCCTAAACGTCGTAGTTATTTGATTACATTTTGAAAACAGTTTGTTACTCTTATGAACATAAAAAACCAAACAGGTGCTGTATTTACCATTTACCAATAAGGATCCAACGATATATGCAATATTGAATTAGAAAAAAAATGGCCATGCCGAAAAGAAAGTTCAAATCAACAATAACTAGGGTCAATAAAAGTATACACCAAGGTGGTGAAGACTATTATTATTGACCGAGCACCTAGATTATTTCGCAAGGGCTTTGCCCCGAACGGAATAAGGTGCGAGGTTTAGAAATGTCTTCAACACCATGGTGTATATACAAATTTTTCCACAACTATCCAAATTTGATACAAAAATTAAAAATAATTCACAAACGCACCACGAAAAGCGTTTACTCCGTTGTCTGGATGACAAGTACACTGTCAGTTTTCGATATAATATGAACGTACTCGTTATGTCATCAGTCATTTTTGGTTGAGCGCGAATTTTTAACTAATGACATTTTTGTTCAAAAAATTTTATCTTGATAGGTTATTTCAAGCAGCAAATATGTTGAAGACAATCTCCTGGGTATACAAAATCATGTTGTACAAGTTTTTCCTGAACTACTAGCCCTGAATTCTCAAAATATTTGAATTTGTCCAATATTGATCTAGTTTAATAATAGAAAAAAATTTCTAAACACTAATAGAGAAATTCAACTTCTCAGTTGTCTAGAAGAAGGAATAATTGTCAATAGTAGTGGAAAAAATGCCTAAATGACAACTTTTTTATAATTGATCTGACAGGAGTACTTTGTAACGTCAAAACTTTCATTCGAACAATATTTAACAATTTCAATTTTATGAATGAAAATGCAAAGTACCTACAGTTGGTATTGTTTGAGATATTAATATTTCGATTTTTCAAATCGGAGGAACTAGTATTTGAATTAATTCTATTAACATTCTCAGAACTCAATGAGATTGAACTCAATATCCACTTATACTTTAATATACTATTTAATTCAATTTTAAACTCTTAAACTGTCAATATATCAGAAGCACGACACAACTGAATCAGTAAAGACAACCCCCCAACTACCCCCCCAATTGAAATAGATTTTCACCCTTATGTGATTCTCTTTAACTATGTATTACATCCAAAAAGTTTGACCAATTTAAAATGCCTTCAAGAAAAATTGGAGGTTAAGAAGGAGACAGAACTTTTTCTTCAAAATATCACCGAGAATAGTGGAGATAGGGAGAAAATTATAGAGTACCAGATTGTAGGTATTGCAATGACTGAAATTTCTCAGTGCCTAGATTTTCTGGACAGTAAATATTTGGCGATATATAGCGGACACCAAGTGATTCGAGCCATTTGATCTTACCCCATTCGAAAAATGAGGGATTTTAAGGAATTTTATTCACATCGTCGTATAGCTCTTGGAAAACCCTACAAAATCGTTCAAAAAAAACATTCCATCACTAAAAATTAAGGAGCTATGTTCAGAAAACCAATCAATTTATTTTTTCAATTTAAATAGTTTTTTATTCCTGGATATTTGGCAGTGATACGTTATACATCTCATTATTCATTTACATTGAATTATCTAATAATTATACATGAATTAAATTGTCAGCATAAATTATTAAGCTCTAACAAGTCTTGATTTTTGAGGTCTCAAACATTAGAAATTGTATTCCAGAGCAAGAAACAATCAGTATTCAACCTCATTCTGAGGTTTGCAATAATTAATTTTTCAGTTTCATAAATTTTGAAAATTAGGGGTAGTTTTAACCCTTAGAAAACAAAAAGCGTACAACAGCACGATATAGAAAATGAACTAGAAGGTGAAATAAGCTTCATCTTGAATTTTAAAGCGAATCTATGCTGGACGAAAAAACTGCGAGCTTTATTTCCCGACCTATTTTTGATATATCGATGAAATATCAAGTTTTGAAAAATACTTTTCAAAAACTGACTGTTCAACTAAGCAACTTTCTACTTGCAAACTAGAATGGTTGGTATACCAGCCCCGTTAGACTTTGAAGTGTAATTCAATATCCGTTGGGCCTATAGCCCGGAAATTAGTTGTTGCTTCTTCGTATAGTTAGTTTATTTGCGATAAAAAGACGATGACGCTGCAAAACAGAATATTGTGATGTTGCCAAGCTGTAGTTTTTCCTTCATTTAACGAAAACTAGAAAAGTCAATCTGATGTTAGATTGACAGTTCTTAATAATAATGAATACAAAAAGCGTATACTTCTCTTACAAAGCGAGAGAAGCGGGCCACCATTTCGGCATTCTCGTTCAAAATGGCTTTACAAAGATGGTACCATCCCTTGACATTTACTGTTCAGCTGCTCCGGCATTTTATTAACTTATCAACTATTAGTTATGAAAATAGCTGTTTTTTAAATCTCATCAAAGAATCAATGAATTTAGATGCACCAAAAAACTATTAGACGATGATCGAATGTCAAAGTAACTAAAAATGACATCATCTTTTTATCGTAAAAATATAGAACGGTCACTGTCATGAAAAATATTTTCGCCCAGTAGCAATTTTTATTTCACTTTTGTCATTTTGGTGAGATCTGTTAATAAAATTCTAATTATAATTGTGCTTTTATTTGGATTTTGACGAATGCAATAATTACTTGTCACTCAGACATGGAGTAGAAAAAAAAAACAGAATATCTGGTGACTAGATTCAAAAGGCAAAAAGCAAAATTTCATGAGATTGGAAAGTACTTTGAAAAGGTTATTCAGAAAATCGTATAGTGCATATACGGATATAAATCCAAATTTTTCACTGTTGATGTGAAACGAGAAAATGGTGGTTTTGAAAATGAGTTAGTTTTAACGATGTACGTGTAAAAGTTTGACAATAAACACGTAGTTCGGAATAATGCATCATATATGGGTAATATTAGTATTCCCGAAACAGCAGTTAACAAGGGAATAACAGTTAATTAATATAAAGAGGATGTAACCGCATACACCTTACATCAACATCAATTTCGCTCAAAGTATTTGTATCCAATTAAAACTTTAATTGTCACACAGCGATAACTTCACGCCTCTAAATTTTGGCAATTTCGTTGGTAGAACTATTTCAAGTGGATAACTAATTTTGTAATTTGACAGCTTAGCACTAAACGTATTTTTAACAAAAACTTTTTTATACAGAGAGCATTTCAATTGAAGCTATCCACCCTACATAATTATGAAGGTGCCAATTTTATGGAAAAATAAAAATAAACACATATAAAGAGGGACGTCTTTTTTCTCGTATGTAGACGTTCCCCCTCCCCTATGGTCACCCCTTCCAATTTTGCAAATGAAGCACCCTATACATTATTGCGTTGTTGGACTTCCTCTACAAATGGATAAATAAAAAATTAATCAGTTGGGAAACAATAATAAATTCGCTCACGGAAATAATCATCCATGGATGCTGCATCAATGGCATACATTTTTGTATTTACATATACCCATAAAAAAAGTCTAGGGTGGTTAAATCGGATGATCAAGGTGATCTTTCCAGCATTGGGTCTCACCGAGCAGGTAATGATTTAAAACCGTCTTACATGGAGAGCGCCCCATCTTGATTAAATGCTAGCAAAGCTTCTGACATGGTATCATAATTTTCCAGTATTCGTGTTATTTCGGGATCCATATATGCCTTCTTTGATTAATTGTATATAAGACTTTTGAAGTTACCCTCGATAAAATATGGCTCAGGATGTGGAGTTTACTCAAGAGCACTAAGCCTAAGGATTAAGTGGGGAATGGGAAACAATATCAGCGTGGTTCAAACAGAGCTAACAGGTATCTCAATTGCCACAAAAGAATTAACCAGAAAAGGAATTTCTGGCAAAAACATAACAATCTGCACTGATAGTAGACAAGCCCTATTAGCCTTGAACAGACAACGTGTTATATCGGGGCTAGTACTAGAGTGCCACCAATATTTAGCTAATGCCTCGGCAGATAACAATATTATCCTGAGGTGGGTTGAAGGGAACGACAGGAGTGGAGGTATAGTTGAAATAATACCCTTCTTGGTGTGCGTCATCGATTGTTAATCTCCTTCTATCACATTACGTAGGAATAAATAGAAAAAAAAGCCGGTCTGTGATTAATCCTAGTAAAAATATCACAATAATGAACCGTTTGAATGTTTTACAAACGTTACTAATCTTTGACTTACAAAAATTTGATTGGTCGATGTTTAGATTACGCGCCAGCGCAACCTATCAATCGCGAGGTTGAAATACTATGAAGGCGTAACTTTCGTAGCGGCAATAAGTCTTACGTCTTTTTCTACTGTCACACTGACAGTTCTTGACAGATCTGTACTTTGTTGTTTAGGGTCTTTTATTATTTATGAAAAGTGAATATTAATCTTATTGTTTTATTTATATGAAGAATACAAAAATAGGCATGAATACAAGGAAAAACATCAGTATTTTTTAAGTTCTCAAGTATTTTCAGTTAGAAAAAGAAGCTGGTGATTATTAATTGCATAGCCTTTTCGAATTTGGCTAAATACAATCCTGCTGATGTTATTTATCAAATTTAAGGTTAGCCATATGTCAAAATAGCAAATAAAATAAACGACATGCCGAAAACCTGGATATACGTCACAATCGATGACGCACACCAAGAAGGGTATTATTTTAACTATAATCGCATTGTTGATTATTTAGGTAGGGAAGCGGCTGGAGTGACAATTTCAGGACCCAGTGACACCTACGACCTAACGACTTCGACAATTGCAGAACTAGCCAAACACCCATGCTGAATCCCTTGAGAGATGGGATGGAATCAAAGGATGCAGTCTTGCCAGGATCACCCTGGGCGACCCTGGGAAGTTAGCGCCGAAGAAATATTTGGCTTTCTGACTGGCCACTGTCAACTAAAGAAACACCTCCATACTATGGGGCTAGTGGGCACACCCCTATGCAGGGTGTATGAACAGGAATATGAAACTGTCAGGCATGTCTTATGCGAGTGTTCGTAGTTATCGTCAATAAGAGTGTGAGTTCGGTGAGTCTTTGCTCACACCTGCCGATATAAACGAAATGTCTCCTAGTGATCTGTCCGGAGTACAGGACAAACGATGACCTAGGAGGACAACTCCTCGGGAGTTCTACAATTCTACAGATACAGATACAGAAATATGGTCACTAAAAATGCCACACCAACCGTTCAATTTTTGTGGTGTTTCACTACAAATATGTCTGTTCACTCCACCATTCAATGCAAATGCAAACATTTTGCCATAAAAGTCCTTCCCGTATAAGTTGAATTAAAAAACAAGCGAGCTATGAGTTTCTGGCATTTCATAATATTTCAAAACCTATCATTAAAAACATCATAAATCACTAATTAACAAACTGTAAATTTCCGGATGTAGGAGATTCAGCTTTATGTACCTAATGTTTAATTATAAATATTTTTTAATAAAATGATATAAATTATAATTATGAAATTATGTCCAATTAAAACATTTTATGGATTTATGATTATTTCACTTCAATAATAATATGAAGGGTTTTATAAATTGGTTAAATTACAGTTGAGTTATGAACATCCAGTTAAAAATGGCTGGTTACCCAACCGACAGTAGGTTAGCGGCCCTTCGAACTTGGTTCAAGTCAATAACCAGGTTTCAATTTCATATTTTAACATTTTTTAATCAACCTCATTGAATTTAGTGAAGTGTGGAGTTAGTAGAGTCAGCGTACATAAATAATGAATAGTAGGTTCACTTTTATGTCTCGCTTATAAATAAACGTGTACGGTTTATACAGGGATCGTGCAATTTACTGCCTTAATAGCTTGATGACTTGTTTGGTACGAAAGGTACGTCTGCATCCTATTTTGAATGTTGTAATTTCTCCCGATTGATAGGTTGCGCGTGCGTGTAATCTAAACATCAACTAATAAAATTTTCCAGGTCAAAGATCAGGGTTAACATTTGTAATACATTTAAACAGTTCATTTTTAAGATATTTGGATTAGGATTAATCACAGACCTGCCTTTTTCCATTTCTCCCAACGTAATGTGCTAGAAGGACATTAACAATCGATGACGCACACTAAAAAGGTTATTATATGAATTATTATATTATAGCAAATACATAAATACATATATGTATAAATATAATGAAACGTATTCATATAAAAATAAATAACATAAACTATTATTTCAAATCGTTAAAATCAATTATGACAGAGTTCACCACTTTCTGAAAAGTAGGTATCCAATTAACTTCATACAAAAACCTTGTAGCTGAAGAAAATAATGTCAAAAATAGGTACCACAATTATTGAAAAAAAAAGTTACGTTTCCACTAACCTGTTATAAGCCACAACTCTTTCAAACACTCTTCTCGGTTTTTCTGAAAGTCCACGGGGGCATCATTCTCTTCACCACCTTCAATAGATTTGAATAAAATGGCACCGAAAAGTGCGTAGCCGATCATAACTAGAAACAAACTAATTCTACCGCACAAAATTGCAACTATACAGCGTCGCGTAGCTGACATAGAAGAATTGCTGTTATCATCCATCTGAAAAAGAAAATTTATTTGAAAAAATAAAGCTATAAAAAGACGCATCCAATGAAAATTGTGCGCGATTCATCCATTTTTTCCCCTTACTTATTCAAAACCTAGTATAATATGAAGCAAAGTGTCCAATTAAGTCGGAAACTAGAAATAAAATTATCAGATATCAAATTTTTGAAGCCGTATACAACAGCTTTCACAGGACACTGCTTTAGAAGGCCTTCAGTTACTATGCCTAGAAAATTCTGGAAGAGACCTTCGGAAAATGCTAAGAAAAATTAATAAAAATAACATAAATAATTCCTTAATATCGTATTGATAATATTGATATCTAATGATAGTGTTCAATTATGATCAACTTTTTTTAATACAATTGTCAATATTTTGGAAAATAAAGGTACTTTACTATTAGGTAAGATCCTTTTTTGGTAAACCTTGTAAGCGCTCAAGAAACTAGATATCTGGCGATTTTGTTTCAAGTTTTGGACCATCCAGAACTTTTCATATAAAACGACTTTTTCCATATAACCAAGAATAGAAAGTTTAACATGTGGTTCCGACGTAAATGGACACATTGTATAAATTTGATAAAAAACGGGGTTTTAACGGTCATGTTAAGAACTGGAAAGTTTTTTTATTTTTAATTTAATACAAACATGCCCGCATCAACTATTAAGAGTTATTAGCAGGAGGACTTGCACAAGTAGTATGTGTTGTATTTGTGTTATAGATAATTTTTGAATTTTGTTATACAAATTAATGTCTTTGAAATATTTAATTAAAGCACTTATGTCTTTGGTGAGCACTTAAATTATTCTGTCTTCTATATCTACAATATTCGGGACACTCTAAGATGATAATATGTTTTATAGAAAGAGGAACATGGCAATGTATACATTCTGGTGCTGGTTCTTTGTTGAGGAGATATTGATGTGTAAGTAGTGTGTGACCTATTCGCAGACGGGTTAAGACAACTTGGTCTCTTCGTTTTTCTGGTATTGATAGAAATACATAATTCGACTTGTGGCTTAACTTCTTTCAGTTTGGATGTCGTATGGTTCCATATTACTTGCCAAGAAATAAATATATGTTTTTTGAATGGATTTATGTCGTCAGTGTAGGGAATTTTTTTAACGTAAGGTGCTTCTTGATTAGATGTTGTATCTACTGCTAATTGATCGACTTCTTCGTTTCCTTTTATACCAGAGTGAGATGGAACCCACAAAAATGAGACTTTCTTTTGGGTGAGGCGAATTATTTCCATTTCACTTTTGATTCGCATGTGAAGGGTAAAGTTGTTTTGAGCCAAGTAACGCACTCAGTGAATCTGTTATGATGAGAAACTTGGTTGCTGTAGAGTCTTTGCACATTTTAGGGCTTCCAAAATTGCAGTGGTTTCTCCCGCGAATATACTACATTGATTCGGTAGTCGGAGAACTTTAAAGTTATTTTCAGACTCTTCTCACTATTTCTAATGATATATATTTTATTTTTCAAGATATTAATTTGCATATAATTGACAGATTTGTCCACCCGGATCAGAGAAAAGTTCATGTATAAACACGTCTAGACACAATACAAACACAATAAGACCCTACGGATAATAATTTGGAGCATTCGAGCGTCTCCAGGTGAATGGCCATGGAAACAAGGAAAAAATTCCCACAATACAGAAATAACCTCGGAAATAACTTATAAATGCAAACGCGAACAAATGATCCATTCTACGGGAGAACAAAAAGATATTCAATTGAGTTAAAAATTGAAAGTCCCCAGTATCTCCGAACATTCAATAATCCACATTGCTTACATCCAGCAACATATTTCATCACCCTGAGGATGATAGTTTTCCTTTTAAACAGTCAAATATAGCTAAACAGTCAGATATAGCTTATGATACGGCTAAGCAATTGAAACAATGTCAATAAAAATCCAATGATCTCAAACACGATCAAAATGAATATCGTGTTGTGCAGAAAATGTTTGTTTATCATCAGGGCGACTGTCACATGACGTCAAGTGAAGGGCATGCACACCAACTGACAGTAGACAGTAACAGGGAAGAAAAACAATGAATGTAAACACGATCAATAATTATCAAACAACAAACAACTATTAACCTATATTATATATTATTAATGCAAGTTCAACATTTAAAATAACTTTAAAAATAACTAAACTCAAACACGATCTATCATTATAACTCAGCATGATCTCACTATAAGCACGAGTTTTTAACGCTTTGTTCATTGTTTTTCCTCAAAATAGCTTGTGACGTCACGTGGACATGCCCTATTAGGTAGTTAGTTACTTGAGGTTATGTTACAAAAAAATCATTAACAAACAATACTGAACTGAATCGTGGATATTTAAGTACAGTAAATTTAATAAACCGTTTGAAAATACTTTCCAGCAAGGCTATTACAGTGGAGATAAACGATGATGCTTTTAAAACTTGTTCTTTAGTAATTCAATTACAAGTGCCCGAGGAGAAACTATCGGGAAAATCTACGAATCACTTCCTCGGTACGCCACCTGAATATTCTTATCAGTTTAAACATTAATTTTCACTGAAAGCAAATCGGAGTGCCAGTGCAGTGGTTGTTTTAGTTTAAAATTGCGACTTTTGGAAGCTAGATTCAAAGATTTACGATCTCTGCAACATAGAGGAATATTAAGAGGAATTTTGGAACATATTGAAGGAGCTAGAACAACGTTTGTGTACAATCTGTAGTACATTTTTATTATTAGTATTATTATCATACGCGAGTCAAAAAGTTCCATTTTTCTATATTATATATTTGAGGTTAGGTTTCCATGAAATAATAAAAATTTTATTGTTCTTTTCATTTTATTGTTTTTTGCAGATAAGAATGATCATCATCCAAATGCCCATAATGTATAGGTATCTACTATACATATTGATTTGACTTAAGATGTAGTTATTATCTATAAAAATACGAAATTTATACACGAAATGCAAACAACATTTTTTGGACAACTGTGGATGTATAATTACATCGTCAGAAATAGATTAAAAATAAATACTTCCAATATATCTTGACGTGGTTTTCACGGTGCCCAAAAAAAAAGAGTCCAAAACTAAATAATTTATGTTGAAAGGTTTAAACTTTACTACCAATTATTCCAATAAATCAAATTGTTTTATGATGAATAATCAATTATATATTAGTAATCGACTGTTAAAAAAAAATCCTTTAAAATTTGTTTATTATTTTTTTTTTTTTTTGCTGGTTACCAGGGAGAGACCATTTAATAGTATATTACGTAACGTGTGTGGTAAGGAGCATTTTACGCACGAATGGAAAAGTTACGCACGATGCCGCGTAGCGGCGAGTGCGTAATTCCGTGAGTGCGTAAAATGCTCTACAACACGAGTTACGTACTATACTTTACCTACGACCTACTTGTTCTTGTGTTTTTTATAGGAAGCATATAAATAACAGTTACATCATTAGAGGTGCTTGGTAAACTCCATCTCTATTACTCTATTACCAATGAAAGAAGCACATTAAATAACTAACGTTTAATCATTATTATTATATTGTTGATAATCGAAACTCCGTTTTTCAATTATAATCAATATATATACATAGCCTTTTGGGCTTTTCATAGTTAAACGTGGTCATATCTAATGTTTTCAAATAGTAAATTTTGAATAAAATGGAGACGTCTATTGACAGTTGCTAAGATGTTGCTAGGAAAGCCGTGCGATTTCCTTTACAGCTGTGCGTTTTTTTTTACAGTGCGTAATAGACATCATTACATTGACATCGACTGTGTGTTATTGACTGATTACAGGGGGGGTCGTAGGTAAAATTATTATTTATGTTATGATACAAGTGCGTGAAGTATCGCTCGTTGCGTTGCATTTTCGCAGCTCTTACGCAGAAGTATTTCACGCATAAGTGACATACAAAACTTTATCTACGACCACATGAAGAGAAAATGAAAAAATGTGCTCTGAAGGGGTAAAAAAACATAAAAATTTCTAATTATTTAAAGTCATATTTACAGTAAAATGAGGAAAATTATTTAAATAACTAATCATAACATTGGCCAATTTATCTTTTTCCAAAATAACAAATATTTTTCACTATGTCTGAAACTTCTGTCAATTTTACTTACAACACAAAAGTTTATATAACAAACGACCTAAATCAGGGCAACTAGATACTAATTGCGTAGCAAAAAAAGAGATTTAAAATGAAAACCCCATTTAAAGAGCATTGGTCATTTACGCACGCTTTTGGGTGTTATAATGAGTCCCATAATATAAAAAGCGTTGTTCATTTACGCACGCTTTTCAACGTATGTATAATGTATGATTTCACACATTTTTTTTGTTCCTAAATGCCTAATTTAAAAGGTGGTCGTAGAAAGAATAATATTTCATGTTAGTTTGTGAATTATTTTGGCAGTGAAATAAACTAAACATTTATACGCATCAATGGAGATTTTGATAGTTGTACAAAATGTCATTTTTCTTCAAACGTCAGTAAATTTGTCATTTTCCCACTGTTTAGGCGACCGTAAAGCTTTTTTTTCCTCCGCCGGAGCTTTAGTTTTCACTTTCCGCCAGCGGGGGGATCATATCATATTAACATAGATTGATCGGTGTCGGTGAGTAGGCACAGGTTGTTGCTAGAGTAATGTAACATAAAGCTGTCAGTGAACACTGTCAACAATATTAATTTATGTTTTACAATTATTATTACTACTAAAAAGAGATGTTTTTGAATAAATTTGTCGACTTATCACTTTTCCTCCATATAAAATAATATACTATTTTTGTGAAGATCGACGAAAATAGAAGGAAAACCATAACATTCTTGGATTACTGTATAGATTAGCAGCCCAGAGTCCAGGTGTGTGGCTTTTTCTACGAGGTAAATATAATATGTTTCCACAAATCCCCTAAAATTCGACAGATACTAATTAATTTTGGGAAAATTACGAGTCATTTTGTTCACAAATAAATGGTGCTTCGAAATTCCTAATCAAATTACTTGGGTTACTATGGAAACGTATCAGTTGAGGTTGAATTGTCCAACTTGACATACATTTACTTGCTGGTGTTCTCGGAAGTAAATGATAAGTGATGATGAATTTTTCATTTATGGGACTCCTTCAGAGCTGGTTGAGGCATTGAATACTACTGAATTATTACTAAAGGAATCAAGTGAAAAGTACGAATATGCATATACAGGGTGTTTTCGAATGACACTTACAACGTTTGCATGGAGATAACTCTCGTAAAATTGGACAAAATGATATCAGGATTGAGGGGTCCAGCATACTTACTTTTCGAATTACGAGGTGTTAAAATTATGGAAATATAAATGTTTTAATTTTAAAATGGATTAATAAATTGATTTGACATTTAGCAGGTTATTTTTAAGTGTGAAAAGACATATTTTGATGGAAAAACATTTTTCAATTGTTGATCGAGTGGTGTACATTTGGAAGAATATGTCACCTTTCTCCTTCCATTTTCTACGCCACTTGCATTTGGAACAATTTTTATTTAAATATGTATTCTTCAATGGTTTGCACATGGAAAGCGTATTACCTTTACATATCAAAGGAATTGTATTTTTCAAGATATTTGATGTTCTCCTGAAGTCTGCAAGATCACTTCTCAATAATGTGTAACGTTATATTTGGCCACTATCATTGGAATATTCAAATATCTACCGGACGGCGAGTCCTTTTTCCTTACCAACATGTGATTCTTGCCGAGAACCTGTAGCACCGATCACCGCTGAAAGGCAAATTTTTACATTTAATGTGCGACGGATAATCTCCATTGGTGAGGATCAGTATAATATTTCAATTCTTCTCTCCTATAGAGAGAGAAATTAGGAACACACTACGAATATGTAGGTTCTTCCTCGAAGCGGAGCATGTGAACAATTTTGTTACCTATTATTTATTTAAAGTGATAAGGTAAGATAAATTGCAACGGCGACTCAATGTGGAGAGCACCTCAGGTGTGAATTCGGAGACCAAACTAATATCAGTTCAGGGAGTAGTCTTACCGGTTCGCGGGTAATCCTACTTTATTTAAGTTATAGTAGTTATATTGAAGTTAGTGAGATAATAGATGGAGTTAAGAAACCAAATTTAATTAGTTAATAAATCAAGTAAAGGAATGTAATTAAAGTTAATCAAGAAGATTGCTGGAAATATTGGTCCAAACTTGTGATTTTATCAACAACAAAAATAAAAAGAATTTATGCAGCTTCAGCAATTATTTCCGGTAATCGCCAGTATTCCCAAGGTATGCGATTTTCGATGATAAACGTTGCAAATTATGTATAAATATGAATGGACCAAATTGTAATTCTTTTGTTCATAATTCGCAAGTTTGGACAAGTATTTCCAACAATCTTCTCCGAATGTTTTAGATGCATTGCTGTTCCAAAAATTAGTTCCTATTACATATTCTAGCCATTAGTAGTAGTTTGCATACTTCATGAAAGCATTAAATATCTTGAAAACTACACATTTTTGGATATGTAAAGGTTTTCACGAGCTAACCATTGAGAAACATAAAATTAAATAAAAATTGCTTCAAATGTCAGTGGCGTAAGAAATGGGGGAGGAAAGGTGCATTTTCTTTCAAATGTACACCACTGGATCAAGAATTAGAAAATGTTTTTTTTATATCAAAATCTGCCCTTTTACATTCAAAAACAACATGTCCAATGTCAAATCGATTCATTCATCAATTTTAAAGTTATCAAATTGAAACATTCAAGTTTTCATATTATTAATATCCCAAATTTCGAAAAGTGAATGGGCTGTGTAATTTTACGAGAGGTATCTACATGCAAACGTTGTAAATGTAATTTGGAAACACCCTGTATAAAACTGTGAGAAAATGTTGACTTTTTCTTCTAGAAATTTTGTCCAAAAATGTCAATTTTTCCTAGCAATATGCGAGAATATCATAGGTACATAATTACAGGTATAAGTATTGGTACAACTCCTATTTAGATAATAAGATCAAAGAATTTCAAGAAAATCACTTCTTGACGTTCATTGTTAGTTAATTTTTTTGACGTTTCAACAATAATTCTCATTTCCTGGGAACCAGACCATGTTAGATGACGCTGAATGACCCAGATGCCAGCAAACAATATTTAAATATAATAAAAAAAATAAAAATCATTTATTTACACATAAATCAAATACGTAGAAGTCAAAATAAACGACTTTATGCTCAATAAATATACAGTGCTATTCAAAAGTCCCATCTCCCCCTCGTATCTTTTGAACGGCTACACTTACATTAATAAAATTTGGAGGGTGGAAATAAAGTGTTGTAAACTCCTCTACGAATGGTAACAGGTGACGTGATAGTGATAAATGACGTTATAGTGCCACTCTGGCCAATAATTTTAAATAGGACCTTATGGCAAGTGATACCTCGTTTGAAAGGCATTTACATTGGCTATATAGCCATATTAATTTTGTTCGGGTTTGAACTAATTTGAACGGATAAATTAAATAAATACCAGAATTATTATTTCACATTTAAATAATGAAGATTTTTCAGTCCGCCTCTGGTCAGTTGTCAAAAAAATTGACGTTTTTAATTTAATAGTATTTTTCGCTTAGCAAAGTGTTTCTAAATAGCTCAAATATTCAATTTTATTATTGTTCAACAAGACGTTTGAGAGTTTACATAGGCAAAATGGTACGTACTCAAGCAGTCAAAGTAGCAGCTATCTTAATAATTGGTGAATCTAGAAAGAATCTCCATGAAGCGGAACGTTATTTAATGAAAGATACCCAGATCGCCCTATCTCAAGAACTTATTTGAGGAAGCTTCTTCACAAGTTTAAAGCAACAGGTAGTGTTCAAGATGCCAAACGATCTGGTCGACCAACATTTAGTGATGATAAAAAGATTGATATAGTTGCTGAAATGGTAGTAAACCCTACTCCCTTTTCAACTAAAGTTGCGTCTATCTGTGAAGTAAGTAAAAGTACAATATAGAGAGTATTGGCTAAAAATGAATTCCATCCATACAAGTTAAAAATGGTGCACCACCTTTCGGATGACGACCCCGACAGAAGACTCGAATTATGTGAATCTATGACAAATAAAATTAGTCAAAACCCACATTACACAAAAACAATTTGTTTTAGTGATGAATCTACTTTTTGCCTCAATGGAAATGAATACACAAAATATAAGGTATTGGAGTGACACAAATCCTCACACCTTTCGTGAACAACATACCCAATTTCCAGAAAAAGTCAATGTTTGGGCAGGTATTTTGGGGAATCACATAGTTGGTCCTGTCTTCCTAAATTCAAATTTAAGCGGTGGACTGTATCTGGAGATGTTACAAAATGCAATTGAGCCGTTAATTCCTGAAATTCTGGGAGATAATCCAGATGAATTCGGCCTTCTGGAAATAAACTTTCAACAAGATGGTGCTCCTGCACATTATTATGGTGCAGTAAGACGTTACCTGGATGAAGAATATCGAGGTAGATGGATCGGCCGGCGAGGTCCTATAGAATGGCCACCTCGGTCACCAGATCTGACACCATTAGAGTTTTTTTTAGGGGGGTACTTGAAATCCAAGGTTTATACCAGGGCACCAGAAAGCATTGGCGTTTTGAAAGAAAGAATTATTTAAGAATGCAATGCAATTTCAGCTGACACATTCCAACGAGTACGACAAGAGTTTACTAATAGGATGTATTACTGTCAGGAAGTAGACGGAGCACATTTCGAACACTTGCTATAAGAATCCATTGTTGATATTTGATTAATTAAATTTAAAAAAATAATTCCAATAATTTTGGTATTCATTTAATTTATCCGTCAAAATTAGTTTAAACCCAAACAAAATTAATATGGCTATTCAAAAGATACGAGGGGGAGGGGACTTTTGAATAGCACTGTATACACTCTTGTTTGCAAGGATAAAATATTTATATATAAAACTCATACTGGTGATAATAAATGTTAACAAGTAATATTATTGTTCATGCTATTTATTAATAATTATGTCTCTTTTAACACTAGTGTTAAAAGTATTTTACTTTTAGCACGCTACTTCAAACGTCTTCTTTCAACATGTTTGACAGGCACCAAAAATATCACTTTTGACGACAGCTATACAAAAAAATATTTATTTTAATATGAAAGTAGTTTTCAGATAGGGACGACGATATTTAAAAACAACTAAGCCATTTTATATAGGCACAGTAAAATAATTTGGAACACTAATAAATACTATAATTAATAATAAGTATCTACCTGTTGAATAAAATACACCGAGGTATACGTACCATTGGAAAAAATATTCTTTAATTTAGGTAATTCCAAATATTTATTCTCACAGAAAGTTTTTACACATTACTCGTCAAAAAACCCGTACAAGTCCACGGAAATTCAATTTATTTAAGGAAGTCTTTCGCACAATTTATTATCAAATCTCTACCTTTACGTAAGTTAAACGTTTGCTGAGGAAAACCGAAGCCTACCTCAGCTTCAACATCGTCGCGGCACAACTGAACGCGACCGAAGGCTTTCAATGTTAAGGGTCTTGTTTGAAATTATGTTCTCTGCGCGTGACAGCTTAAAGTGATTTTTATTAATTTTGTTGCGATGACGAGCTGGTATACTTTTTTTTACAGTTTAGTCATGAAAAAGTGCAGTAAAAAGTTGTTGTGGAAGAAATGGAAATATTTTATTATAAATTACTGATAAATAAATCGATATCATTTATTTGAAACATTTTAAGTTTAGGAATGACGTGGAATGAGTGGTCTAAATAATATGGTGATGAAAAATATAGTGTTCCATTTATAACGCAACCTATGAACTCGATTCTTACACACTCCAAACGCTCAGGTTAATTCCAATTTTTTTGAACACCTGTCAAGGGCCGATGACAATACAATTAAGTGGTGGAATATAGGGTGCTCCAATAATAACGCAACCCTTAAACTCAATTCTTACCCAATTTAGACGATCATATTAATTCGAAATTCTCCAAACTCGTCAAGGACCGATGACAATGTAATATAGAGTGTTCCATTTATCACGCAGCCTTTGAACTCGATTCTTACCCACTTTAAAGGTTCATATCACTTCAGAATTCTCCAAACTCGTCAAGGACCGATGACAATATAATATAGGGTGT
>CAJUYI010000646.1:48514-75085 GCA_910591695.1 Galerucella pusilla | reverse complement strand
ATATAATATAGGGTGTTCCAGTAATAACGCAACTTTCAAAATAGCTTTTTACTCACTTCAAAGGCTCATATCGATTCAAAACTCTCAAAGCTCGTCAAGGACCAATGACAATGTAATATATAGGGTGTTCCATCAATAACGCAACCTTTATACTCGATTCTTCCCCACTTCAAAGTCTCATATTCATTCGAAATTCGCCAAACTCGTCAAGGACCGATGAAAATTAAATATATGGTGTTCCAATTATAACGCAATCCTTTAACTCGATTTTTATTCACTTTAAACTTTTAGATTGATTCCAAACTTTTTTAAGCAAACTTGTAGAATAAAGGTAAAAATACAATTTAATAGTAAAATATAGGGCGCTCCATTTATAACGCCACTTTCAAATTCGCTTCTCACCCACTTTAAACGCTCGGAATAATTCGAAATTTTGCACATTCGGCAAGGACCGATGACTATACAGTATAGTAGTAAATTGTATGGTGTTGGGTTTAAAGGAAACATAACTTCGACCTGGCATCGAATTTTGAGAAAACTTGAATAAAAAACCCAAGTGAAAAATAAATTGGAAGCTAAACAACTAAAAAGCACTCTTCATAGGTAATCGGACTAAACAAATTTTTAAGTTAAGAATAAAATGATTCACAAGAAAACTAATGTCAAAATGGTAATAGAATGGGGATAAAAAGTTCGAACAAAGTTGTTTTATTTGGAAAAATGTCCATCTGCCACAGGTGTACAATTTTATCTTCAAAGGGGGGTGTTTATTTTGTAAAAGTTTCCATTAACCATGGAAGTACGATGAAAATCCCATCCAACACGGGTGCAAGATACCATTTTTGAAAGGGATTGATTCACTTATAAAAAATTCAGGATGAAGTGTTGAAAAAAATGATTTATTTGTAAAAATGTCTGTCTACTATAAGCCAACAATTAGATTTTTATAGGGTGCCCATTTATTTGTAAGAATTTTCATTCACGAAGGAAATTTCAACATAGAATCTCACTTTAGTAAGTTTCATCTAATATGGGAGTCAAACTACATTCGCAAAGGTTTCCGAAGAGAATGTAACAAAATAGGCACAACTGGAAGAGCTCGTTTTATTCCAATATTTTTGTTTGAATATTCAAATCCAATGCTCAGTGATTATTGACAACAATTTTCCAACGATTTAGGCGCTTGTTGGAAATGCTTCTTCAAGTTTTGGACAAATAAATTCGCTAGCGTCATCTGTGCGTGAGAAAACTTACTCGATAAAAGCTGCTAGTAGATTTCTATATACTTAGGAACAAAAAAATCATTAAAACACTTGAATTCTTTTATAACTATGATAAAAGTAAACATTTTCATAATAAATGTATCTGAATAGCAATAAATATTAATAAAATGAGAACTTATAGATGACACACTCAACTTAGCGCTTCGGGTAATATTAACTGAAAAATATGTAAAATCCAGTATTTGATTTCAATACCAAAACTGCCGGAGTGAAAAAAAACTAAATATTTGGTGAATGTATAGTTTATTATTATATTTCTCATCAGATATTTGATAAAATTTCAACATATTATTTTGGGTTTATTTTTCTAAACACGAGCTTTTGTAGAAAACGATATTCTCGGAACGAATCCCGAATCTCCGTCCACAAAATAATCAACAGTCATCAATCTGCCATCTGGTAACAGCACGTAAAACGAACCAGTTACCTTTCCAAGTCCATCTCCAGCTTCGTTTTTACCGTAAAATGTGTTCGACGATGGACTGTCAACTTTGTAACTGTAGTCATACTGGAACAAACAATGAATGATAAAAATCTACTTTCTAGAGAACGTTACAATTCATTTTGAGGTTATGTAGGTGCTGTATTGGGAAAAAGGTGGGGATAGATAGGGAACACCAACTACATGCATATAAATAAGATGGCGTTAGTGTTCCATTTGTAAAATGTTAAGTCATAAATCCAGTAGACTTACCGGATTCACTGGTCCATTGTCAATAACTCTTTGTGGTATATATTGAGGTAATGCTAAGATAGCACTTGTAGAAATAATCAATACAAGTATACTAAAGTTCCACATGGCCTAAAATAAAAATAAAACCATTATTACATCCATATACAATATATTCCATACAAATACTTCCGAAGGCCATGGCCATCATAACTTTACTATACCGCCAAGCCGTTGAAAAAGTATAAGAATCTGGTGAATGCCATCTCATATTTATTTGCTAACCAAGGAAATCTAATGTTGGGAGACATTGCGGCGGCTATTTACCATTCTACAGTCGAAACGTGGGGTAGTTTGGTAGTTTCTGAATAAAATACTGTAAAATACCTTACACAACATCAATGGTTTCCATACCAATGTAAAAAAATGTCCATAAGTTGTCTGACCATTAGTTAAATGATGATTGTGAAACAGGTTTTATTGTTTAGTGTCTCGGTTAAGGTTACTTATCCCCAAGAGTTGTTCACCATGGATTGTGAAACTGGCTGTTAGACTGCCGTTCGTTCGAACTTGTTATGTATCTTTTAACCAATGAGTTGTAGTTGGTATGAAATTGAATACAAAAATGTTTTTTTGAATATACACGGTGATTTATGACTATTGGGGCATATTTTAGGGGTAGATTATTTGGAGCAAATATGCCTCAATAATATATTGCTGTCCAAAAAGACGCGGGGCGTAGAATTTGAATATTTTCCGTACTGCTAATAACTTGACTGTATATTTGTCAATTATTATCAAAATTGGCACAAAGGCATACATTTAGTCAAAGATTAGGTACTAAGAATGTCTATTTTATATTTTGTTACAGGGAGCTCAACGTAAATGATTCCGGATAATAAAATCAACTGGTACCTTGATGAAACTTTTTGGTGATTTTGTATGAAAAAATATGAATCAAACATTGTTGGAAAGTTTCCTCGCTATTATCTTAATTATCTACAGAAAAGAAGCATTTTCCACGTGATCCAATACTTGTCATTCGAAATTTTATTTAAAAAAAATAATTTGTTCACAAATCTTAAGGAATCGCTGTTTATTTGAAAAGAAAATATATAAAAAGGAATCATTGTCGCTAGAACTATAGACACTCGTTTAAAAAAATCGAAATACTCACCAAAAGTCTTGCTTATTCACTAGAAAAGCTAACAGTATCAAATGATTTATGTTACTAACAAGTATCTGCATCGGGAAGATCTTTTATGTCATTTTTAAATAGTAATTAGTAAACCCATCCTACTTAATACTTGTTAAATATTCTTCTGCAATAAAATACAGACTTATATGTATGTGGTAGGTTGAAGTAGCACTACAAGTATTACACAATATCTTGAATTTTTTTATAAACATAGAAGAAAAAATTTGTGTACTGAGAGCGGGAAGCACTACTTCATCGTTTGAGATAAAAAGATGTGATGATTGATAAAACTGTAAAAAGCTTTTCCCTTTTGGACTAGGTACATACACGATATTTTCTAACATAAATAGGCAGATTTAAATATATGTTTCTATTTGCTTTCCTGGAATAACCAAATTTATCAATACTCATGTTTTGAATTGTGCATTTCCTATTGAAATAATTGACGGAAGAAGATAGGGTGGGGCAAATTTTCGGACGTAGATTCATATATTTTTTTATTATTTTGTAGCATTTGCGTTTTGTTTTAAAATACCAAAATCACCATATTTTTCTCGTTATTTATTGCAGATGAAAAAAGACGTTAACCAACGTAAAATTTCCGCACTAGAGCTGGAAACGCGTTCAACCATTCAGCTTTAATATTTATAAATAAATTTCTTTAAAATTTTGTTTTTTGGTGGAATAGTCCGTATATATTTCTATGGCGTGCCGTTTTGGTATTTAATAACATCGTTTTAAAAGAGGAAAAAAATATATATCTCTTCTCTCAAACATTTTTATTCCGTAATTATTCTGTTGAAGAATTGAAATTATGTTTTTCATAATAATAATACAGGAATTTCTATTATGAAAAACATGATAGAAATTGCCGATTTAAAATTATGGAATACATACTTAATGAAAATTCATGAATTCAAATTATGAAAAACATAATAGAAATTCAATTTCGATTATGTATTGACGTTGCCTATACTACTCTAATGCAAGTACCTGAAATCGGATGGTAAATGCATTACTGCAGGATAGGCAACCTCAATACATAATGGAAATTGAATTTGTATTATGTTTTTCATAATTTTAATTCTTGAATTTTTTTTTGTTTTTCATAAATTAGAATCGGTAATTTCTATTATGGAAAACATAATGGAAATTCAACAATTAAATTTATTTAAAACATAACGGAAATTAAAGAAAAAAAATTATGAAAAACACAATACAAACCCGTTTTGTATTATTTATTCAATAATTTTTATTCTTGAATTTGTAAGATGTTTTTCATCATTTTTATTCTTGAATTTCCATTATGCACTTCATAATTTTAATACTTGTATTTCAATTATGATTCTAATAATAATAATACACGTATTTCCATTATGAAAAACATAATAAAAATTCAAGAATTGAAATTATCAAAAACATAATAGAAATTCAATTTACATTATGTATTCAGGCTGCCTATTCTGCAGTAATCATTTACTATCCGATTTCAGGTACTTGCATTAGATTAGTATAGGCAAACTCAATACATAATGGAAATTAAATTTATATTATGTTTTTCATCATTCTAATTCATGAATATTTATTATGTATTTCATAATTTTAAATCGGCAATTTATATTATGTTTTTCATAATGGAAATTCCTGTATTATTATTATGACAAACATAATTTTAATTCATTAACAGAATAATTAGGGAATAAACCTTTTTGAAAAAAGAGATATTTCTGTTTCTGTTTTTAAAACGATGTTATTGAATACCAAAACGGCACGCCATATATTATTTCCTAAAAAAATTGCTTTTGAAAAATTAATAAATTATTTCACTTTTGTGATTTGGGGTGGAATAAACTAGTTGTCCAAAAATTCAATATTCTTGAAATATTTTACCGCGAAATTTAAAATTTTGAATAGTCCTTAAATAAGAAGCGAGAAGGTACCGGCAGGTCTTCTCTCAGAATTCAGAATCTGGATGACTGCACAGTTCTTGGAGTACCTATAACAGTTTCCTGGGATACAGTTTCCGGAAATAAAATTTTTCTCATTCCCTGTATAGTTCAAAAAGAAGGTATGTTTATATTCTACATGTAATTATTTATAAAAAAGTATTTACTTCCTCCACAGTTGAATATTGTAGACATGAACAATGCAGTGGGATGATCTTCGGTAGGTATTTGATCACGGTTAAGATAACCAAGGATGTCCTTATTTTTATATTTATGCATCATACCATGCAAGTAGAAAAACACCCATATTATGACTCAGATAACTGTGAGTACAAAATGTATTCTAATTAGAATTATAATTGATGATAAATTTGAAATTCTTGCAAATTTATAGGACACTCGTTAATATTGTACTAAATTATTCAACACAGTATACAGGGTGAGAAAGGAATTGACCATACCCCCAGCTCGTATTGAAACTGAGTGAATTATTAGGGACTTGAAGCAGCTCTAATTCACCACTTATGCGTATACGTATCGCAATGCGCATGTGCAGAAGCGATACGTGGGCTCCGTGACGTTACGTGAAACGTATCAATCCGTCACACGTACTTAACGTACGTATTGCTTTATTGTGTTTCGTGTTCTCGTTTTTCAACGACAAAACGACCAAACGATCAAGAAACGCGGAAGGTCACTTTGAGAAATACTATTTTTTAGTAGATGTCAAGGTAATAGTACTCACTATTTCTTAGGTAAATAATTAAAATACATGTATGGTTACGTTACCAACGCTTTTGCTTTATACTTCTCTTTGATTCATCACGTATCTCCGTTACGTTACGTACCTATACGGATAAGGATAAGTGATCTATTTGAAGAGCTGCTCTATGTTCCTATTACCGGGAAAGTGCTGATTGCAATACCGCATACGGTGTGGTATTTATGTAGCGCCATTTTAATAACGGTCTACCTAAAATTTATTTGGAAATAAGAGCTATTGCCATTATTTTAATTTCATAACGTAGCCCTGCTTTATGTAGGAAGTGATATAGCCTGTCTTCTTTTAATAAAAAAAAATCAAAAACCAAACAACCTTACTATTTACTAAACTCTATCTAAGCAATCAACAAAGTGATAAACAAAATCCGTAACCTGAGAATCCGAGGTGATTTGTTTCATTTTGTCAACTGCGCAGGATAATTCTGTGACGTATTTACAATAACTCCCAATGATACCCAACCGTAAACTACGCGAAGGTCTAGCGTTATTAGCGTTAGAGACGTAAACAAGTGAATTGCCCATTTAAAAAGCATTGGTCATTTACGCACGGTTTTGGGTGTTATATTGGAAGTCCCATATAAAAAGCGTTGTTCATTTACGCCCGCTTTTTAACGTATGTGTAATGAATGACTGAATGAGTGGTCGTAAATAAACGTAATTATCGCAGACCATTTTTTAACAAGCAATATTTCTTTAATGTCAAAGCAGCTTAGTTATTTGTTTAAAGGCCAGTTGTTGTAGGACTTAACTAACTTATATGGAACATTGTTAAATGAATATAGACATTTTCTCTTCTAGCTTCGAGACAATAAGGGGAGATAAAATTGGTGATGGCGACTCCTTCCAGTAGTTTGACGGTTTTAACATTCCTAGCTTGGCCGGATGCTGTGAAGCAAGGGGTAGAGAAACCAAAAGGAGAAGAAGAACGTTACTAGCCCTAAAGGCGATTGAGCAGAAAGTAGTTTGGAGGGAAAACACGTTTTTTTTTCCTTAGGAGACGGTGAAATTGACTGAAATTTTGAGTATGGGCGCATTTCGAGAAACTAGTTGTAGAACTGGGTGCTAGATATTTAATCCCAATGGAATTCTTCATCGTTTAATAATAAAAGCATTTTTCACTACATTATTTTATTTATAACAATTGTTTTCAATTAAAACACCTGTAGGGCGGTTCCATATAAGTTTCCAATACTTTTTTTACTTGTGGGTACTGTCTTGGCTGTTCACGCATTTCCAAAGTAGAATTGAAATTTAAATATTTCAATGATTGCGGATCAGATTGAACCCATATGAAATTGTCGAGTAATTCGTCTGGTTCTGGAGTTGGATTACTGAAAATATAATAAAACAAATTCAAATAGGAGACAAATTAGATGAGGGAGAATACTCACAAGTATTTAACAAAATTGGTCCACAATACAACGTAACGATGCAGCATTAGACCGTCTTCATCGGGAAATTTGGAAAGATCGCTGTTGCTACCATCATCCCACATATAATGTAAATCTTCAGCGTGAACTACAGTCCCAGTACCTTAAAAATAACATTCCCAGATATGAAAACCGTTCGGGTAGACGTTTTGAACTAGTTGATCAATCTCAGCTGTTTCATCCCATTTATAAATCCATGTTTGGCGAATTCTAGCCAACACTATAGCTGAGAGAAGCTTCTCTTGGGGACATTATCAACTATGTATGTAAAGCATAGGCATAGGGTCTTCTAGAAAGATGTACGGATGGTCTAAAGATTGCTTTATTTTCCCACCTTATCAGATCACATGATCGTATGAGAAAACATCATATCCTCGTGTATTTTCGGACTTTTTCCGTCATTTAATAGTGTTACTATGAATTGTGGTAATGGAGATTTGCACAACGGAAAGTCAAACGTTAAAACCTGATTATTCAATAACTAGTAAGAGAAATTTATAGCCGAATTAGTCAAAAATTAAAATTGCTGTTCAATTATATCTTAGATATTTTACTTGATATTAATATTCTGAGGATTTCGCGCATTGAAGTTGAAGCATTTTTTTATATCTCCAGACTGTGGAAAAATTGTAAATATTCCAAATAGCGTTGTCACCGAAACGATTTTCGCTCCCTCGCGATAAGACGAGAGCACCCTGTATAAGCAAAAATAATTCTATAAGAGGCAACTCTCAACCAATAATAAGCTTCGTCAAAAGTTTTCTTCATTTGTAGTGGAGATATTGAGCACTAATGGGCTACCCTGTAGTATAATATAAATCTTTATTCAACCAAAAATTATAAAGTACATTATACGGAGGTTATTAACAAAAACTATTTACATTATTCCTAACCTAACCCTGTAGTATATACTAACCAAAGTTTCAACGTATTTGGGTTAGCTTCTGTCATATTTGACATATATTGCACACAATTCAAGTCAACTATGATAAAACCTTACCTAAACGCGTTAAAATTTTACTTGATTTTTTCATTATATTTGGTTTAAGCGAGACTATAAGAGAGCAGCATGTCAACATTGGTTTAAAAATGAAATAAAAATGTACCTGGAGGTATTATCGGCAGCAATGACATCCAGCCTCCGATGTCACCTTTATAAGAAAATTGATAAAAATAATATGGAACATCAGATGAAACCAGTTCCACTTGTTTGCAAGTTGCAGTGGTGAACGAGGTATCACTAACATGCTAAAATGATAACATTAGAATAATAATAAATGGTTATAAAATATGCTCACTCTTATATAGCCACCAAAATTTTCTGTAAAGCTTGTATTGTTTGTATAGATATCCTTCAATAAATTTCCTGCAATTGTTCGGTTTTCTTCAGACATGGTTATCAATTTATCAATCAACAAACTTGGATCTGCATCGATTTCTTCTAATAAAGTTTCATTTTTGGAATATGCTATAAAACATCATCATTATCACCCTTACTTGATCTACAACCCATTTTCATTCACATATTTAGAAAGGGTCATGATCGACCTGTTTAAACTTTCAAACTAAAATCGGAAATACTTTAATTTCCGCTGGACGTCTCATTAGCCACGTCCAATCACCAATCCTGACATAATGGCGCGCTCACACTTTGCCGCGATTTGCCATTGGCAAAGCCATCGACTGTAAAAACGTCTACATATGTGTTGGCTTTCATTTAGTTTAATCTCCCAATGTTCACAGAACAGGACGATCCCGGTATACAATCATCTTCGTTCACTCCATATGAAAGCACGTGGCAAGTGGCCGACTGGCAGTCAAACTGTCTGAATCTCACCCGAAGCCATGAGAGGCCAGTGGTTGGCACGTCCCCTACCATCATTCATTCACAGGTTTAAGTTGTGCTCAACAGACCAGACACTTGAATCTTTTTACCGTAACCCATGTTATCCACTACCATTCCAGAAGCTTCGTGTCTTCTTTATACTTATGCCACCAGGTCAACTGGACAGATTTTCAGTTGTTGTGATGGTTGTATTATTACCATTCCAAAGTGCTTCCGTCCGAATCCTTCTGAGTTGTCACCTCAGAGTGCAGTGTCCAGTCACCAGGTCGGTAACTGTCTTCAAATGTCCTTTAACCACTTCCATCAGCCTAGACGAGAGTTCCTAGTCTACCTCATTCGGTGAACTTTTAGTATGGATGTGTCCTTGTGTCTGCTCCATGGAGCTAGTATTAAGAGGAGTCGCTATGCCTGTCATAAAAGTGGTATCGGTTTCGCCATTTTACTACCACTTCTCTGTCAACTTGACATTAGTATTGTTTTGTGGATGTGAATTGGGTATTTTTGGATTTTCTTTTTGTTAGTGTCGTTTTTTTCTATTTTAATAATTGAACAATGATGGTTTCTTGTGCTTCACGAAATTGTACAAGTAGAGAGAGTGTAAATACGAAAAAATCATCAGGAACAACATATCATAGGTTAGTAAACAATCGAAACAGGACTGTACTGGAATATATTTCTTTGTGCTTCAATAAGTTTTATTTAACTTCATATTATATTTAATGTTTGTAGATTTCTTAGAACTCCATCGATAAGAGATATGTGGTTGAAATTTGTGAAAAGAGGTTCTTGGCAGCCAACAAAATACAGTGTTTCTATATTATAAATTTCATCTTGTCAAAAGGTCGATAATGTGCACTTTAACGAAGAAAACAACTCTAATCAAAATTTCAAAAAGCCGCTACGCTATACCTAGGTGAAAAAGAATTTCACTAGTGGATATATTTATATGATTGAAAATTTAAATAGTCCGGCTCTGCCGTCGAGGTCATATTGCTAACATCACTCATGTGATACCACTTTCCTATTAAAAGATAGTCGACTGTGTCATCTCCTCTTAATAGTAGCTCCATGGTCTGCTCCCATTTGAGTTCCCGACTTTTCTTCCCATGGAATCCTTTGTGATTCCATAAAACTGTTCTGGACCTATAAAGTTTTCTTTAGAACCTCATTTATCTAACTGGTCTGCTATTTTAGCATGTGCAATCCCTTCATGTGTCGGCACCCCTGTTTCTACCTTTATCACCTGAGTTTTCTCTAATTTTAATTCTTTTGTATGATTTCGTGGATTCCCAAAGAGGTAGTGGCGCTCTAGTGTTATTTATAGTCTAGCATACCTAGTGCAACACAGTCGTACTACTCTTGGGAAGAGTCTTATGCCAGCATCTTCTGTAGTAACTGCTTACTAGCGCCCAAACAACATCAAGTTACAAAGTATGAAGATGACTTACCTAAAAACAGAAACTCTTCGGAATTGAATCCTATTATCACAGGGACTTTTTTATACTCTTTATTCATAAATGCTGGATAGCCTATATGAGAGAACGGACCTTCTTTTTCCAAAGATACTGCACCACCTATTTTAGCCTGAATTTAAAAAGTATCAAAAACAATATTCTCTCAAAGTTAGTTTATCAATACTCACTGCTAAAATATCACTAGCTTCTGTATTTTGAAGTAAATTCAATAGATCTTCTGTATCTTGTGAATTAAATGAAGGGTCTATAGCTTTTCCAAGATTAAAAGCATTCTCTGTAGCATTTTCTATCCTCAAAACATCACTCACTGGGCTTCCACTTTGCATTATAGCTGCATGAAATAGCTCTGTAAATTTTTAAATTGGTAAATACCAGGAACTATAAAACTTGATTTCAAACTCAAAAGACCAAGGTGTGAACTATGTTTACATTTGGCCTTTTGTGTGGATTTAAATATAATTCGTATAAACTACAAACGTTTATCGTTAGCCCATGGACCCAAAAGATGAAAACCAACCGCTATGGATCCAGCGCTCTCTCCAACGATGGTAACTTGATCCGGATTTCCACCAAAAAGCTCTACATTCCTGTTAACCCATTCCATGGCAAAAACTTGATCTTTTAAACCTAGATTTAATGGAATCACGCCGTCGTCGGTTCCTACGAATCCTGAAAAATATCTTAATAATAAACTGGCTCTGCATATTTGGTATGGAAAAACAAATTGGTGAAAATAACTTCATAGGGGTGAATTTACATATTTTAATCTCAGTTTTGACACTTTCATGAAGATTATTTTGTAGCATTGAAAAATTCACCCATGAGCTTTCTGGACGTCAACATTAACCTATAATTAACCTATATCTTGTTCTCTGGACTTATACTTTGGGTTCTAATGGTACAAATGTAGGTAATTAGAATCTGAAGGTTTGATTGGAAAAAACTGGATTCAAACAAAAAAAGTAGGGATCTATTTTAAAATATCCTCACTTTTTCACTTAAGGAAATAATCTCACTCACCAAAAGGTCCTAAGCGATAGTTGAAGGTAACAACTACTACTCCATGATCCATGATATATTTAGGTCCATAATATTCGTAAGTACTAGATTCAGCTGTGAAACCGCCCCCATGAATCCAAAGTAGTACTGGCAGTGAGTGTTTGGTACCGGGCTTCTGAAATGAATTCGGTTTTCACATATTTGAAGTGATATTCTTTGTGGCGGATTAACCGTTATGCTTAGTAGGGTACCGTAGTAGGGTACCGATCCCAGTAGGGGTTCTGTATTGTGTTCATTCGATCTGAGAAACATTACCATAGCTTGGAAAGAATGCCATCCAAGTATATACAGCGTGTACTAAGTTATCGTTTACAGGAAATATCTTGCTTGATCTAAAAGATAATCCAATACTGTAGAAATTGTTGTGACGGCATCAATATTCCTTCACACTGACGTATCAAAATTTTTCTTTCATTAACAGTCCTTTGGCAGCTCC
Source organism: Galerucella pusilla (assembly GCA_910591695.1). Taxonomy (NCBI): domain Eukaryota; kingdom Metazoa; phylum Arthropoda; class Insecta; order Coleoptera; family Chrysomelidae; genus Galerucella; species Galerucella pusilla. The sequence continues at coordinate 62,959 of CAJUYI010000646.1, read as the reverse complement.
CTCTCATGATACTCACGGTATGTTCTTGCGCATGTAGCCGACATGATGCTGGGAGTTAACAATGTACAAAACGTGTAGAAATATATAGGTAATAATATTCTTTACATTTTTAAAAGATTTGAAACAGAAATATTTATGGGTAAACGAAATTAAAACATTTATATATTAGAAATAAGTTATATTTCATATTTCCATAATTATATTTTATTTATTATACAAAACTCCTTAACAAAGGTGTCACTGGGATAGGAAACGAGCCAAAGGCGAGTTTCGTATGGTTTTAATGCGAGTGTATTAATAACCATTACATGAAACTTGCATACACTATTTTTTCTACGAACAAGTAATATGATTTGAAAAAAAAAATATTAAAAAAATGCATCAACTTTGCTCACTGTGCTACGGGACCGTGCACATTATTGAACTAATAGCATAAAACGTTCATAGGTATGTTACTATTATACAAAATTAGTTATAAATTATTGTCAACAAAAATTAATAAGTTTAAGTACGTATTCACCTTGGCCATCGAGTATTTTTGGTCTGGTATTCGACATTTCTTTTAAAAAATAATGCAAAACATTCAAACTGTCATAAATAACACGAGTCTCTTAGAAACTGTCAAAACATTCTACAAAAAAAATTGGGTCTGCCTATTTGGTTATTTAAAAATATAGATTTCTATTGGCCAATTTTTCAGTTCCATAATAGAAACCAGTGTTATAATGAGTATCATTATGAAACTGAAAATTGTCATTGAATTAATAACTTAGAGTATAGGAGTAGAGAGAGATTATAGTTACAATCTTTTTTGAAGTTTGGAAATTTTGACATATTCTTGTTCCAGTTTTTTCAGGCAGTTTTGAAAACTGATTTTCCCATTAATATCTCTTGATATATCGTATATACAAAACAAAAATAGCCTTATATTATAAAACAGTATTGAAATAACATCAATTACAATAAATTAGTAGGTGATAAAATTCCAAATAAACGAGTCAACTCGAGTAAAATTGAAATTAAAACTAACAACACCTTGTATTGCATGAAAATACAATGAATGCAACGACTGGTGATAGGTGGGTGTAAATTTCTGGTTCCCACGTAACGTAACTGCGCGGTTCGGACGCAATTTGAAGTAGAAATCAGCATACCGTGAGTAAGTGTATCGTGCTCTCTTTCACTTTCTATTTACCAATAGAACCTCCCGTACATATAGATGGTGTAATACTAAGATATGCTTCTCAAATGCGTTCTTTGAGATCAGACCAGTGGCGTAAGCTTGAGCATGAGGGTAAAGCTATAGGTCTATAAGTATTTATCCATCTGCTAGGAAAAGACTGAGATACCCTGCAGCAATGCCTCCATTATGAGGTGGAGCATCATTCTGCTACCAGATCATTGTATTTCGCACAACCAAAGGAATATCTTCCATGTCCAGTCGAAGTGCCCTCGTGAAAGTATAGCACAGGCAAATGGCCATTAAATAACTCACACCGTACATACCCACAACTGTTTGAAAACGAGTTGAACGAACAGTGAGAATTTCTGTTCGACCAATAATTGTCGGCAATTATAACATCTATTAGAGATATGACACAACTTGTGAAGAAAGAAGAAGGTAGATTCTGTGTGATGGAAATTTTTTCGGGAAATAGGTCAGAAGAAAGTACTTGTCTCTGAATCTTTCCTTAGGAACTGCGTTTATAAAAGTTTAAAAAATACTCACCTGTGGTGTGTATACGTTAATATATAAACAGTCTTCGCTAATTTCCAAATTATCATATTTTTTAGTGGTCTGGTAACAAATTTTTGTGTTTTTTGTCGTATCTAAAATCCCTTGCCATGAAGAAGGAGGCTTTGGGAGCTGTAAAAAATTTTTTATTGTGAATTATCGCAGCAAACTCGTCACCATGTATAAATTATACTTTATTTTGTGAACTCGGTGATGTGTAAGTTGACTGGTTGAATTTGAATAGGAGTTTGAAATGATTATTTTTTCATATGAATAATAATTTTAATTGTAAATTTGCGGCAAGTGCTTGTTATAAGGTATTTGGTGTAAATGCAAGGACAGTTTTTTAAATTTATTGGTTAAGGTCAAGGTCATAACATATTATATTATCAATAAACTTTGGATGTAAACACTTGAAATATATTTGGTTATCTTCAAAGAACATCTCAGTACCTCCCGATCACTTCACAATTAAAAGTTTCAAAGAACATTTTTATTTTCTCTTCGACCAAATCCCTATTTCTTCTTTTTCCTGTTTTCCAGACAATGTCTTAAACATTTTGCACCTGAATATGGATCTACAAGTCATGCAGACGATTTGGAATATTTTTTTTGTGGAATGTGACCTCTCTCCCCATTTATATAAAAGTTCCACTTACTTGAAATCTATTTTCTCCAATTGGCTTAGCTGCATACGGAATTTCTTGAAAAGAATAATAATCATTGCCGTTTTCGCTTTTCAAAACATGTCCTCGAATTTTCCCAGATTCTATTTCAACTATAGTACCATCATTATCATCTGAATACGTAAAATTAACTAATAGTAATATTATCAGTATAGATTTAAATAACACCATTGTCATCACACAACTAACAACATAATAATATATTGAGTATGTATATGTGCTGTGTATACGGTTAATTTGACTTAAATACCCTTTTGAAGTGGGTACTTACAATAACAACAGCTATCTATTCAATTTAAGATACATATAAATTGATGTACGTGAAATTTAAGGTTTTTTAGAATAAATTACCTTTAAACAAAAACATTTGAAATTTTTATCTATACCGGGTGAAAAGAGAATTGGACATACCCCCACTTCGTATTAAAACTAGGTGAAGTAATTATTACTCTAGTGTCCGATTTCACCAACCATTTCCTAAAGTTAGGTCAGCGTTTCCCAACCGGTGTGCCGCGGCACACTGGTGTGCCGCAAGGGCTCTGTAGGTGTGCCGCGAGAAAATTAAAAAACAGAAAAAGCACAGGAAGCCAGTTATACTGTGGCTGAGCTCATTGCACAAAAAATGAAATCCCACACGACAGCTGGGTGCATAATCTTACCAGCATGTTGTGAAGTTGTTAAAATTATGTTCGGTGAAGATTACGAGAAAGAGGTAAGGAAAATCCCGTTATCTAATAATACAATAAGTAGGCGTATTGAAGACATGTCTAAAGATGTTGAAATCCAAGTAAATGGAAAACTTAAAGAAGTTGATTTTTCTGCTCTTCAATTGGATGAGTCCACAGACGTAACAGGGAAACTCCAAGTTCTAACTTTCGTTAGATTTATTAGCGAAAGTGAGTTGATTGAACAGTTTTTATTTTGCAAAGACCTTCCTGAAACTACAATTGGACTGGACATTTTTCAATTAGTGGATAACTATTTCTCCACTGCTAGTTTGTCATGGCAGTCTTGTTTGAGTGTTTGTACAGACGGGTGCCCTGCAATGGTAGGCCATTTGAAAGGTTTTCTGGCCTTGGTTAAAAAAGAAAATCCAGATATTATTTTCACGCATTGCTTTCTTCACAGAGAAGCTCTCGTAGCAAAGTCTTTGGTACCCGAGCTGAATGATGTTTTGCAAACTGTTATAAAAATGGTAAATTTTATTAAAAGTAGGCCTTTAAAGTCAAGACTATTTGGAATTTTGTGTTCTGCTATGGATGCTGAGCATACCCAGCTGTTGTTACACACTGAAGTGAGATGGCTATCTCGAGGACGAGTCCTTCAAAGATTCTATGAACTCAGGGAAGAGCTGTTGATATTTTTTACTTGTGAAGAATCAGCATACTCTGAATTGCTTAGTGACGACTCCTGGTGTAGCAAAGTTGCCTTTTTGGCGGACATATTCGGAAAACTATATTTTTTGAACAAAGGCATGCAAGGAAAGCAAGAGAACATTCTCACGTCGACAGACAAAAAAACTTCTTTCCAACAGAAGATATCATTGTGGATAACAAAAGTTGAAAAACATGCAACGTGGGATATGTTTGATCTTACCAAAACTTGCCACATTGACTCAACTCTTTCAAATGTAATTTTAAGAAGTCTACATCTACTTGAGGAAAATATTAAAAAATATTTTCCATCTCTGGATGTTTCATCAATGGACTGGGTGAGGAATCCTTTTATCGATTCTGCGTATAAGACCGCATTGTTCACCACTGATGAAGAAAGTGAACTGATTGATGTGAGAAATGATCGTGGGCTCAAACTACAGTACGAAAAATTAGCTAAAGATGCTGAGACAGAGTCAAACTTAAAGAAAACTAAAGTAAATGTTGACATTGCATCTTCTTGGATTCCTTTGTTTGGCGAGTATCCATTGATCTCAAAGAAAGCAATGCAAGCAATACTGCCCTTTTCTACATCTTATATTTGTGAAGCTGCATTCTCGTCAATGAACGCCATCAAGACTAAAAACCGTTCCCAACTAAAGAATTTGGAAGACAACATGAGAGTATGCTTGTCAACCATTCGCCCAAGGAAGAAACTTTTAATGAAGGGGCACCAGGCTCAAATTTCACACTAAGTTTGACTCATATTAAATATTAGAGTTTACTTTAAGTTCACTACATGTTGAGTGTTAAGATATCTTAAGCAATTTGGAATACAATATTTGTAGTGAACTATTGCACATTAAATGATATTGATACTTTTATTACCATAAACGAGTAGTTTTTAATTTGTGTACCCTAGAAACATACAATGTACTACTATTTTCTACTTTTGTGAAAATGTATAGGCTGCTTTAGGATAACGATAGGGAAAGGCCATAGCAGCTATAGGAGATAATGAGGCCAGTGTGCCGTGAGTGAATATGATTTTTGGTTAGTGTGCCGTGAGGTAAAAAAGGTTGGGAAACGCTGAGTTAGGTAATACCTAAATCAGATTTTGGAATGACAAAATAGAATTTACGTTTCACCATGCGCTAATAAACGCCTAAACATGACAGGAAATACCCAATATTATAGTCACTCTCAAGTAATTCTTAGCGCGTGGTAAAACGTAAATTTCACTTAGCAATGCCAAAATCTAATTAATTTAATTTAGGTATTACCTAACTTTAGGAAATGGTTGGTGAAATTGGGCATAAGAGTAGCCGACTCATTGTTCCGACATTTGTTCAAAGGCCAGTTGCTGTATGACTTTATATGGGACATTAATGAATGAATATAGAAATTTTGTCTTCAAGTTGTTTTTAGACAGTTGGGGAAGATAAAATTGTGATGGCAGCCTGACCTCCTTTCAGTAGTATAACGATTTTAACGTTCCTACCTTGGCCAGATACTGTAAGGAAGAGGTCAAGGAACCAAAAAAGAAGAACGTTACTAGCGCTGGGAGCGATTGAGGAGAAAGTAGTTTGGAGGAAGCACAAGTTTTTTCCTTAGAAGACGGTGCAATTGACTAAAATTTTGAGTATGGGCGCACTTCAAGAAACTAGTTGCTTAATATTTAATGCCAATGAAATCTTTCATCGTTTAATAATAAAAGCAATTTTCACTGAATTATTTTATTTTTAACAATTGTTTTCAATTAAAACACCTGTAGGGCGGTTCCATATAGGTTTCCAATACTTTCTTCACTTGTGGGTACTGTCTTGGTTGTTCACGCATTTCCAAAGTAGAATTGAAATTCAAATATCTCAATGATTGCGGATCGGATTGAACCCATATAAAATTGTCGAGTAATTCGTCTGGTTCTGGAGTTGGATTACTGGAAATTTAAAAGAAGGAATTTAAATGAAAAACAAATTGAATGAAGAAATCTACTTACAAGTATTTTACGAAGTTTGTCCACAATACAACGTAACGATGTAGCATTAGACCGTCTTCATCAGGAAATTTAGAAAGATCGCTGTTGCTACCATCATCCCACATATAATGTAAATCTTCAGCGTGAGCTACTGTTCCAGTACCTTGAAAATAACATTTTTAATTATAAAAACCGTTCGAGTGGACTTTTTGAGCTGTTCGATTAATCTCAGCTCTATCATCCCATGTGTAAATCCGTGTTTGGCGAATTCTAGCCTACACTAGCTGAGAGAAGCTTCTATTGGGGACATCAACTATGTTGAAACCATAGGCTGCTTCGCATAGGCTGAAAGGCTTCTAGAAACATGTACAGATGGTCTAAGAGTTGCCCTATTTTCCCAGATGGTCGTATAAAAATTACATCTCATCGTAGTGTATCTTCGAGCTTTTCCGTCATTCAACAATGTTACTATGAATTGTGGTAATGGAGATTTTTACAACGGCAAGTCAGACGTCAGGACCTAATAATTCAATGAACAGTAAGAGAAATTGATAGCCGAATTAGACCAAATTTATATTCTGGTGTTGTGGTGCTATGAAGATAGGAGCATTTTTTCATTCTTAGAAGTTGCTACAAAAGTGTACATCATTATTATCACCCTTGCTCAAGATCTACAACCGATTTTTATTTACATTCAGAAGATTTTTTCATTGACCTGAATAAACTTTCAAATTAATATCGAAAATACTTTCATTTCCGCTGGACGTCTCATTACCACTTCCAATCACCAATCATGACATAAAGCCGCGTTCACACCATGCCGCGATTTGCCATTGGCTTTCATTTAGTTTAATCTCCCAATATTCACAGAACTTCCTTCTCTGTCCACTCCATATGGAAGCACGTAGCAGCTGGCACACAGTCTGACTTTCACCTGAAGCCGTGAGTGTTGGTACGTCCCCTACCATCATTCATTTATTCATTCATAGGTTTGGGTTGTGTTGAACAGACCAGACACTTGAATTGAGTCTTTGTACCACTACCTACTAACTACCGATATCTACTACTATTCCAGAAGCTTCGTTTCTTCTATATTGGCCACCAGTTAAACTGGAGAGATTTGTATTATTTCCTTTCCAAGGTGTGTTGCCATCTCAGGGTGCAATGTCTAGTCACCATGCACAGGCTGCTAACTGTCTTCAAATGTCTCAACCATTTTAATGAGCCTAGATGAAAGTTTTTATTCTATCACCCTTGGGAAGAGTCTTATGCCAGCATCTTTTGTAGTGACCGCTCACTAGCGCCGAAACAACATCAAGTTACAAAGTATGAAGATGACTTACCTATAAACAGCCACTCTTCAGAATTGAATCCTATTATCACAGGGACTTTTTTATACTCTTTATTCATAAATGCTGGATAGCCTTCATGAGAGAACGGACCTTCTTTTTCCAAAGATACTCCTCCACTTATTCCAGCCTGAATTTAAAAAATATTAAAAACAATATTTTCTCAGTTAATTTAATAATAGATACCCACCGCTAAAATATCGCTAGCTTCTGTATTTTGGAGTAAATTCAATAGATCTTCTGTATCTTGAGAATTAAATGAAGGGTCTATAGCTTTTCCAAGATTAAAAGCATTCTCTGTAGGATTTTCTATTCTTAAAACATCACTCACTGGGCTTCCACTTTGCATTATAGCTGCATGAAATAGCTCTGTAAATTTTTGAATTGGTAAGTACCAGAAACTATGAACTTCACTTAAAACTCAAAAGACCAAGGTTTAAAGTATGTTCACATTTGGCCTCTTGTTTGAATTGAAATATAATTTGTATAAACTACAAACGTTTATCGTTAGTCCATGGTCCCAAAAGATGAAAACCAACCGCTATGGATCCAGCGCTCTCTCCAACTATGGTAACTTGATCCGGATTTCCACCGAACAGCTCCACATTCCTGTTAACCCATTCCATGGCAAAAGCTTGATCTTTCAAACCTAGATTCACTGGAATGACGCCGTCGTCGGTTCCTACGAATCCTGAAAAAATATCTAAATAATAAACTGGCTCCGCATATTTTGTATGGAAAAACAAATTGGTGAAAATGAATTCAGAGGGGTGAATTTACATATCAAAATCTCAGTTTTGACACTTCTAAGAAGGTTCTTTGAAGACTAAAAAAATTCATCCATGAGTTGTTTGGACATCGACATAAAACACTTAACTACGTGTCAACCTAGATTTTTTTTCTCTGGACCTATACTCAGGGTAGGTTATCAATATCTGGTCTAATTGGAGAAAAAGTAGGGAACTGTGATAAAATATCCTTACTTTTGTACTTCAGGAAATAATTTCACTCACCAAAAGGTCCTAAGCGATAGTTGAAGGTAACAACTACTACTCCATGATCCATGATGTATTTAGGTCCATAATATTCGTATGTACTGGATTCAGCTGTGAAACCACCCCCATGAATCCATAGTAGTACTGGCAGCAAGGGTTTGGTACCGGGCTTCTGCAATGAATTCGGTTTTCACATATTTGAAGTGATATTCTTTGTAGCGGATTAACCGTTATGCTTAATAGGATACCGATCCCAGTAGGGGCTCTGTATTTTGTGTTTATTGGATCCGAGAAACACCACCAGACTTGGAAAGAATGCTATTCAATTACAGCGTGTACCAAGAAATCGTTTACAGGCAATATCTTGCTTAATTTAGAAGATACTGTGGAAATTGTTGTGAACGGCATCAACATTTCTTCCCACTAACGTATCAAAAACATTATTCCATCAACAGTCCTTTGGCAGCCACCCCTCACTTTCTATTCACAAATAGAACCTCCTGTACAAAGCTGGTGTAATACTAAAACATGCCTCTCGAATGCTTTCTTCAAGATCAGTGGCGTAAGCTTGAGCGAGCAGGAAGGTCAAGCTATAGGTCTGTAAGCACATAACCATCTGTTGGAAAAGACTGATTGAGATACCCTGCAGCAATGCCTCCATTATGAGGTGGAGCATCTTCCTATTGCCAGATCATTGTATTTCGCCCTGCCAAAGGAATGTCTTCCATGACTATTTAATGTGCCCTTGTGAAAGTATGGCCCAATCAAATGGTCATTGAATAATCCACACCACACATACCCCAAACTGTTTGAAAACGAGTTAAACAAACATAGTGAGAATTTCTGTTCGAGCAATAATTGTCGGCCATCATAACATCTATTAGAGATATGACACAACTTGTGGAGAAAGAAGAAGGTGGATTCTGTGTAATGGGAATTTCTTCGGGAAATAGGTCGGAAGTGACTACTTATCTCTGGATCTTTCCTTAGGAACTGCGTTTATAAAAGTCTAAAAAATACTCACCTGTGGAGTGTATACGTTAATATATAAACAGTCTTCGCTAATTTCCAAATTATCATATTTTTTAGTGGTCTGGTAACAAATTTTTGTGTTTTTTGTCGTATCTAAAATCCCTTGCCATGGCGAAGGAGGCCTTGGGAGCTGGAAAAAAAGTTCTGAATGTATTGCAAATATTACAATCCACGTTTTTTTATTGTAGTCCAGTAAATGAAGGAGAAAAAAAAGGCAAAGTTAACATAAATTACCCCCTATTTTCATCTTCCGGTTGGAAGTTGCATTTGGTACCTCATTAAACATGAGACAAAGTTCTGCATGAAAACGCGTGCGAGGGCGGAGAAAATGGCCCCAAAAGACCAGAAAACTAGGTTTTCAGTCAATATCTCCTAAAATATGGCAGTTAGAGATTTTCGGTTCAGCTAAAAATTGAAGTTCAGGTCATTTTCTACAAAAATGGTCCCCATGATTTTTTTCGCAAAAAATCGGGTTGAAATACCGGAAATTTTGAGACTTGTGAAATATGCAAGTTTTGTACAAAATTTGAGCTGGAGGGTGTTGGAAATCCATTATTTTCAATGTTTTGGATGGTGGAAACAATAGTAGATGGCGCCACAACATTTTACAGATTGGGAAAATCCTCGGTGCCATAAATGAGAAACCCTGTAACCTAACACTTTTGATGGATATTTATGTTTCCGAGGGTCTTGTTTTTCTCTCAGATGAGGCCTCAAAATATACTTATTAGGAAAACGGGCTATAAGATTAATTCTAGCGAGATGGACCTCACCAGTGGATCTGAATCTAGCAACAATCAGCTTTGCACATGTGGCAAAAAACTGAAGTTCATTAGGCTTTTGGTAAGGAAAACTGAAAATGCCTCAAGAGTGAAGAATATTTACCCATAATACTCAGCAACAATTTCTTGCAGATTCTCCGCAAATTTTTGCAACCAGACTGATTGAGGTTTTTGGAATAACGAGTTATAAACGTTCTCCATGATTCATTTATTATAGAAAAATATATTTTTATTTATTTATTTATTTATTTATCAACGGGACATCCTAATATACGAGAATAATACATTATAGACTAAAATATTACATAGAAAATTTTTAACAAAAGTACAAGAGATTTGCGAGTTAATTGTCCGTGAATTGATGAAAAAAGTATATAAAAATACATTGCAATTATGACATAAATCTGTTCGTCACCAGTCTGATTCTTGGTCAAGAACTTCTTCTGGGTCTAGAGCTCCCTCTAGCTCTACCCCGTCAACAATTTCTTCTGAGTCTACAGTTTCCTCTAATTCTACCTCTTGGGATAACATATTACCGCTGTCTTTATAAATCGAACACTGGCGTGACTCACATGAACCACAAATAGATGAGCAGACGACACGAGCGCCACGTAGAGCATACGCGCGGCGAACGACGGAGGAACGAAAGTTATAAATTATAGCGTAGACATTTAGATATACTGGTTTTTCCCCGCGGTATCAAAGGTATGACATATACATCGATGGAAAGGTGGGAATTCCCCCATTACACTAGTTAAGGTGTTAAAATGTTGGAAATAAAGAGCAGGGAGAAAAAAACCACCAAAAAAAACTGCGTTTTTTCCTTGAGCCCGCGTTTTCTTATTTTTTTTTGAAAAATGGACGACTTCGTCAAAAAAAGTAATTACACAATCGAAAGGTAGACATTCTTAGCTTTCAAATGATGTATCATAGAGACCAATCGGATCATGTATAAATTTTTAATTGATGGTTGTTCACAAAATTTCCCCGCGATCCAAAAACAGCAAAAATTTGGGATTCAATAAACAACGATTGAATGAAAATTATAAGAAATTAGGGTATACAAATTTCAGGGATGACAAAGGACCTTATGAGGACCCATAATCAAGAAAATTTTGAGTAAATTAGTGCAATACAAAAAAAATAGGAACAAATTCCTGGCGAAGTCAAAATTGCCGGGGAGCAGAAAGTTTGACCCGTGTTCCGATAGGGCCAAAAGAGTAAAACGTGACTCAATTCACAGGGTATGATAGCAGCAGAATTCCCCTTTCACCTGAATTTTGAATCATGAGAAAATATACATTTTTCACAAAGTTATTGAATAATTTGTCCCCCCGCTGATGTGTAAATACACGGACTGTGCTCTCCGGCATACAGCACAGAAGCTCATTATTAGAGGTGCGCTTGGTGCCGTTTTTCTCGAAACCGGTCAAATTTTCGAGAAAAATCATGGGAACCATTTTTGTAGAAAATTAACTGAATTTTAATTTTTATTTGAACCAAAAATCTCTAACTGCCATATTTTAGGAGATATTGACTGAAAACCTATTTTTCTGGTCTTTTGGGGCCATTTTCTCCGCCCTCGCACGCGTTTTCATGCAGAACTTTGTCTCATGTTTAATGAGGTACCAAATGCAACTTCCAACCGGAAGATGAAAATAGGGCGTAATTTATGTTAACTTTTTTCCTTTATTTACTGGAATATTGTGAATTATCCAGCAAACTCGTCACCATGAATAAATTATACTTTATTTTGTGAGCTCGGTGATGTGTAAGTTGAATGGTTGAATTGGAATAGGAGTTTGAAATAATTATTTTTTCATATGAATATAATTTTAGGATTTATAGTTTTCGGATAAATAATAATTTGAATCGTAAATTTGCGTGTAATTGCAAGGACAATTTTTTATATTTATTGGTCAAGGTCATAATATATTACATTATCAATAAGCTTTAGAAGTAAACACTTGAAATATAAATTTGACTATCATCAAAGAACCTCCAAGTACCTACCGATCACTTCACAATTAAAAGTTTTAACGAACATTGTAATTTTTCCTCCAACCAAATCCTTATTTTTCGTTTTTTCTGTATTCCAGACAATATCTTCGAAATTTTATACCTAATCATGAATCTACAAGTTATGCAGAAAATTCAAAATATTTTTTTTGTGGAATGTGACCTCTCCCCCCATTTATATAAAAGATCCACTTACTTGAAATCTATTTTCTCCGATTGGTTTAGCTGCATACGGAATTTCTTGAAAAGAATAATAATCTTTGCCGTTTTCGCTTTTCAAAACATGTCCTTGAATTTTTCCAGATTCTATTTCAACAATAGTACCATCATTATCATCTGAATACGTGAATTTAACTAATAGTAATGTTATCAGTAATGATTTAACTAACACCATTGTGATCACACAACTAACAACATATATTGAGTATGTATATGTGCTGTGTTTATGGTTAATTAGACTTAAATACCCTTTTGAAGTGGGTACTTACAATAACAACAGCTATCTATTCAATTTAAGATGCATATAAATTGATTTACGTGAAATTTAAGGTTTTATATAATGAATTATTTTGAAACAAACATATTTGAAATTTTCATTTATACCGGGTGGAAAAATAATTGAACATACCACTTCTCCGTGTAGATGTCTTATTGTTCAGACATTTGTTCAAAGGCCAGTTGCTGCATGAATCAACTAACTTATTATATGGGACATTGTTAAATGAATATATTTTTTTCTCTAGCTGTTCTCAGACAATTTGGGAGGATAAAATTGTGATGGCAACGTGACCACCTTTCAGTATAGTTTGACGATTTTAACGTTCCTACATTGGCCAGATACTGTAAGAAAGAGGTCAAGGAACCAAAAAAAGAAGAACGTAACTAACGCTGAAAGCGATTGAGGAGAAAGTAGTTTGGAGGAAGAACAAGTTTTATCCTTAGAAGACAGTGCAATTGACTGAAATTTTGAGTATGGCCGCATTTCAAGACATTAGTTGTAGAACTGACTGCTGAAATTCTTCATCGTTTAATAATAAAAGCAATTTTTACTAAATTATTTTATCCGTGTTTGGCGAGTTTTTGCCTACACTGGCCTTCTAGAAAGATGTAAGGATGGTCTAAAGGTTGCCCTATTTTCCCACCTTATCAGATTAGATAGTCGTTTAAAAAAAATACCACATTCTCGTATATTTTCCAGTAACTTCCGTCATTCAACAGAAATCTGTCTCTCCTCTTGCCTCGCAGCAGCAGCAGCACTAGTTTGAAATGAAATAAAAATTCTCCTGGTGGTATTATCGGTAGCAGTGACATCAAGCCTCCGATGTCACCTTTATAAGAGAATTGATGAAAATAATATGAAACCAGTTCCACTTGTTTGCAAGTTGCAAAATAATAACATAAGAATAATAATAAATGGTTATAAAATATGCTCACTCTAATATAGCCAGCAAAATTTTCTTTGAAACTTGTATTGTTTGTGTAGATTTCCTTCCATAATTTTCCTGCAATGGTTCGGTTTTCTTCAGACATGGTTATCAATTTATCAATCAACAAACTTGGATTTGCATAGATTTCTTCTAATGAACTTTCATTTTTAGAAGTTGCTTCAAAAGTGCACATCATTATCATCACCCTTGCTCAAAATCTACAACCGAATTTTATTTGCATATTCAGAAGGGTTCATGATAAGCCTGGACGTCTCATTAGCCACTTCCAATCCCCAACACTGAGATTAAGGTGCGTCCACACTTTGCTGCAATTTGCCGTAGGCAAAGCTAGCGACTTTAAAAATGTCTACATGTGTGTTGACACAGAACAGGACGAACCCGGTGATGAGATTATTTATCAAATTAATAACTTTTAAAAAACCTTTTTCTAACGAGACCATTTCGAATGATTAGATTTGCGTACAAAGCCCTTCTACAAATTAATTATTATTACACTAGTCTACGCCAGGAGCGCTATTCTGTAACTCGTTACGGAGAGAAATCGGTATCGGTAAGACTCAGTTATCGACAGCCGTTGGTAAGTCGCATGTGCGGCATTCTGTATACCTTTTCACCGACCGATATCGCGAATTCGAGTCGATGAGAATCGGTATGTCTACCGTGATCTAATGACCCCCACGGTAACCGTTATCGATTTCCGTTGAAAGGAAATTTTCATTATTTGTTGATGTTTGGCTGGAAATGCGGATTACTTAAGTGACTTTTTAATATTTGAAGAGTAACTATATTGTGTATAGTGTCTAATCTAGTGTTTTATAAGTCCTTCCCATCTTTTACACAAAATTTGAATGGCTCTCCATGTACTGAATCAAATGATCCCCCTGGAGCGCTATTCTGTAACTCGTTTCGGAGAGAAATCAGTATCGATAAGACTCAGTTATCGACAGCCGTCGGTAAGTCGCATGTGCGGCATTCTGTATACCTTCTCAATGACCGATATGGCGAATTCGAGTCGATGAGAATCGGTATGTCTACCGTGATCTAATGA
>CAJUYI010000646.1:23289-48504 GCA_910591695.1 Galerucella pusilla | reverse complement strand
TCGATTTCCGTTGAAAGGAAATTTTCATTATTTGTTGATGTTTGGCTAGAATTGCGGATTTTTTAAGTGACTTTTTAATATTTGGAGAGTAACTATATTGTGTAAAGGTCTAATCTAGTGTTTTATAAGTCCTTCCCATATTTTACACAAAATTTTCCTGCAGCAAAATTTGGATGGCTCTACATCTACTGAATCAAATGATCCCTCTGAGTGGTATTATAACGCTGAGTTTTGATAGAACAAGAAACTCCTTTAAAATAATTAATATCTGTTCTCATCCTATCTTTGAGAATTGAAAAAAACGAGATATATGTTAACGCCAGATCAATTCTTCAATGCTAGTTGACTCTTAATTTCGAGTTTTTGAGGTTAATATAAACATAAATTGTATCGTTTATGCTAACAGATAAAAGATATGTTATCCAACGAAACCAAAATATAACCTCTAATCTTCTTCTTCCTTTTTTGGGTTATATCCTGAGAGATAATTTACCCAGTTAACCTCTAATCTTCAACGTGAACTTTGGTTTGTTTACAAATTTGACAGTTTCCCTCATCGCTCATTGGCCACATGTACCGAATCGAGTGACGTCACTTCTATGCCGATAATTTTTGGTTGCAATTCCGAGCGTCGAAAACAGTGGCATACAGAATAGCGTTATATTAGTCCCGTCGACCGCGCAACCGATGGCTGTTGTTAACATACCGATACCGACGACTGTCAATGCCGTGTACAGAATAGCGCTCCTGGAGCCTCGATACTGCCGAGCTTCACGGCTGATGTGACGTCACGTTGGCGCTGTGGGAACTGTTGTGAAAGGCGTCAAAATTCCTTGCCACCGACGTATTGGAAACATTATTTCATTAACAGTCCTTTTACAGCCACCTCTCACTTCCTTTTTACAAATAATAGAACCTCCTGTACATACCTGTTCATAGACATGCCTCTCGAATGCGTTCTTTGAGATCAGACCAGTGGCGTTAGCTTGAGCGAGCGTGAAGACCAAGCTATAGGTCCCTGAGTACCTATCCATCTGTTAGGAAAATACTGACTGAGATACCCTACAGCAATGCCTCCATTATGAGGTTGCCGGATCCTTGTATTTTGCTCTGCCAAAGTATTGTCTTCCATAAGTTCAGGTAATTTGTTCCGATGCTAATTTAAATACCTGTTTCCAGTCAATGTGCCCTTGTAAAAGTATGGTCCAACCGAATGGCTATTGAATGACCAACACTATACATACCCCAAACTGTTCACAAACGAGTTGAATGAGCACAGTGAGAAATTTCGTTCGACCAATAAGAATTGTTATGAAATCAAACAATTTTATTTTGCTGAATCTAAATTTTATTTAAACATAAAGTGACGCGTTTCGCTAACACAGTAGCTTTTACAAACGAATGGAGGTATAATGAGAAACTTTCTATTTATACAGTGCCTTAATACTAAATTATACGGATGTTTAACAATAAAATTATAATCTATTTACAGGAAATGAAATGAATTTGTCTAAATATGGGATTAACTAAAGTATTTAACAAGTTTACCTGGAAACTCATTCACAACCATCCTACAGGAATCTTTCTAGGTAAAAAGGTTTAATAATGGAGAATTGTTAATATCAAGTTGGTCGTTAAGAAGATCATCTGAATATTTGTTTTTATTTATCTCTAGTGCTTCTAAAAGATTTAATTTGAAGGATTTAGTTTCTATATGCAAAATTTCAAAATTTGAATCGAATTTGGTTTGCTAATAAATGATTTGAATAGTTGGAATCTAATTTTTGTTTGTCATAACTACGTTTGTGTTCTGAAATTCTAGTTTTAAAATTCCTAAAAGTTCTACCTATATAAATTTTATCACAGTCGTCATTACCACATTTTAATTTATAAACTCCTGATTTATTTAGTTTTGAAGATTTGGGTTTGTTGTTTTTAATGAATTTGGATAAATGATAAATTGTTGTCAGTTTTGAAGCAAATGTTCAAGTCTAAAGTTTCTAAGAATGATGGTATTCCAAAGTAAGTTAACTTACTATGGATCTACATCAAGTAAAAGCCTCATCTATTCAATTCAATGGGAATTGTGTTTATTAACCACACCATTGTTCATTCCTCCAGAATATTTGATTTAATAGTAAGGGATTTTCGACAATCATAACATATTGATTGAAGAAGTACACAAATTTTTGGAGAAGGAAGAAGGTAGATTCTGTGGAATGGAAATTTCTTCGGGAAATTGGTCTGAAGACACTACTTGTCTCTAGGAGTTTCCTCATGAACTCCGTTTAAAAAAGTCTAAAAAATACTCACATGAGGTGTGTATACGTTTATATATTATAAACAATCTTCGCTAATTTCCAAATTATCATAATTTTTAGCGGTTTGGTAACAAACTTTTGTGTTTTTTGTCGTTTCTAAAATCCCTTGCCACGACGAAGAAGGCTTTGGAAGCTTTGGAAGCTTTAAATGTAATGCAAATATATATTAGGGGCGCAAATATACAATCCACGTTTTTTTTATTGTGAACTATCGAAGCAAACTCGTCACCATGAATATTAATTATACTTTATTTTGTGAACCCATAACTTGGTACTGTGTAAGAGTTGAATTGTTAAATTCAAATAGGTATGTGATGTGAAGCATAAAAATAATTTTCCATATCAATATAATTCTAAAATTTATATATTTGCAGTAAGTGCTTGTTATCAGATATTTAGTGTAATTGCAAGGACACTTTTTTATATTTATTGTGAAGGTCATGATATATAATTTTATCAATAAACTTTGGATGTAAACACTTGCAATATATTTGGCTATCATCAAAGACCATCCGAGTACCTCCCGATCATTTCACAATTGGAAGTTTTAACGAAAATTGTTATTTTCTCTTCAACCAAATCCCATATTTTTTTCTTTTTTCTGTATTCCAGACAATGTCTTTAAGATTTGGTACCTAATTATAGATCTAGGAGTAATGCAGAAAATTTGAAATCTTTTAGAACTTAACTCACGTTAAGTTGGAGCGACGGGTCGCAGCGCAAAGGATCTGACTGTTATGTTACGTTGCTGCGTTATGTGCCTTGAGCGCGTGCGCTTTCTCCTCAGTCTCTCTCTCGTTTACGAAGCAGCGATTCATAGGCTTCAGAGCTAGTCTCTCGGCGCCAAATCTTGATTGATTGATTTTATCCACAGCATACCAATTCATGTACAGGGTACAGGTGACTACATTGAGATTTCCAAGGCAATTCCACACCATCTTAGAACTGATTACACAAGAGCCCAATGAATTGAATGTCTGCCTGACTGTCTGAAATTATTAAAATTCTTATATATCCTTAGTTAATATTAAATTATCACAAAATCTAACTTGTATTATCGAACATTCAACAGCTTTCTTAACAATTCGCAAATAGTTCCAAGTTAATCCTAGTATTTTGGAATTAATTCTCAATATCACAAAAAATTTCACTCCATTAATTGGATTATAATATATTTTATCTACGACCACCTTCAAAATTAGGCATTTACGAACCAAAAAAAATGTGTGAAATCATAAATTATACATATACGTTAAAAAGTGTGCGTATATGAGCATCGCTTTTTATATGGGACTTTCATTATAACACCCAAAAGCGTGCGTAAATGACCAATGCTTTTTAAATAAGGTTTTCTTATTAACAGTCTTTAGCTACGTAATTATCTAGTTGCCTTGAACTCAGTCGTTTGTTGTATAAACTTTTGTGCTGTCAGTAAATTTGACAGAAGTGTCAGACATAGTGAAGAATATTTTTTGTTATATTTGAAATTCTAATATATACACTTATTTTAAATGGAAGAACCTCGAGAAGAATGCATTTTTTCGGATTGCATACCACCTGAAATTAAAATTCGTTGTGTATGTTCAGCCCCTTCAGAGCACATTTTTTTATTTTTTCTTCATATGCTCCTAGATAAAGTTAAGTACGACACTTGTGCGTAGAGTACTTTTGCGCACTCGTTGCGAAAAAGACACTCGCTACGTTCGTGCCTTGCATTTTCGCAACTCGTGCTCAAAAGTATAACTTCACGCACTTGTATCATAAATAACTATTATCTACAACTGTCATGTAACGGGTACGATTTGACACTATTTTCAGAATCAAGAAAAAATCTAATACCAGAATTAAATAATTAAGATAACACAGGAAGCTGCATTTTCAATATCCGAAGGGATATTGTCTTCGCTTGAACTTACTTTCATAGATTTTTGTTCATTCAACTTTGACAATTTGATGACATACTACTGCTACTACTAAATGAATGTGCAGGCGATCTTTGACCTAGCCAAACTAAAGTCGAGGTTCCGGCACTGAGGCCAATGGCGGGCCCATTGTGTCATTCCTGCTACCTAGACATCCATGAAGCCGAGCCCTTCAATAAAGGCCACAACCTTTTTCAGTGGATGCCTGCTTGTGTCTCCAGGGGCCATGACAGGGACTCCGAAGATTCGCCTGCGTAATACAGCCCAGTGTGGACACTCTAAGAGAACATGGACTGACGTTTCGTCAGTCATGCCGCAACCCCTAGATAGGGAACTTTCCTATACTCCTAGGTTGTAGAGGTGCTTCCTTACACAGCAGTGCCCTGTTAGGAGTCCTACTATCTTCCTCAACCTACTCCTTGGTAGCTCAATAGCTGCCCCAGCGTGTCCATCAGTCCATCCCTTCAGTAGAAGTTTGGATTGTCTAGAACCCAGCAGAGCATTCCAATGAGCAAGATGCTGGCTCCTCAGCCACTTCCTCGTCTCCTTGCGTATTGTTTGTTTTGTTAGATCGAGGGTCGGGCCCGGGCCCGGGCCGCAGAAACCAGAGTGGGCCGGAATCCATCCCACCCGCACTGCGTTCCGACTTGCAAGATCAGCAAGTCAGCAAGTCCTGAGTTGATGGTATATCCACTATGGGCTTTAATTGCTGCCTGACTGTCGGTGTATATGGTTATGCGTCGATCCACATAACCTCTGTCTAGGTTTATCTGCGCACATTCCAAGATAGCGTATATCTCGGCCTGATATGCAGATACACCATCACCCAATGGTACACAGATTTGTGTCCTTGGGTTCCTAGAGTAAATTCCAGCCCCTGCTCTGTCACCAGAGCATGAGCCATCTGTGAACCAGACGGTCCCATGAAGCTGTGTATTCGTCTCTTCTCCCCAGGATTCTCTGTCCTGGATCATAGCCCTGTATGGGGTTGCGAAGTAGTACTTGCGCAAGCACTCGTCAGCCGCTCGAGCCGGAACTGAAATATCTTCCAGGAGCCGGAGCTTCTTTACGTGTCTGCACTCTTCCCCTCTTCGCACGTATCCCAGACGCCTCAAGCGCAGGAAAGCTCTCCCCGCCTCAGCCTCGATCACATGGTGAAGAGGCCGAAGACCAAGGATCTCTTCCATCGCAGCAGTTGGTGTAGTCCTCATGCAGCCAGTTGCCCCCAGACTGATCACCCTTTGAAGGCGTGTCAGTTGCGATTTGATGGCATAACTAATTTATTTTATTTCCAAGGCTTTGTTTGTCTTTGCTGCTATGGTTACAAAACATGATCTACAGTAGCTCATGTTTGCAGTCAATATTAATAACAATAGGTACGTTGGATTTAAGTTTTTCTTAAATAAAATTTTATGATATACTGTTAATAATACTAATAAACAGTTGTAGATAAAATTTCGTACGTAATACGTGGGATATGAATTATCAACGCACTTATGTGATTACAAAATTCCCATGCGTGCGTTAATAATGTCCATATCCCACTAATTACATGAATAACTATAAAACAGTATAGAACCCAGAAATGTTCCATGAGGTCCGCTCTAAGTAATTTTCTCCCAATTTCTTCACTCAATAACACTAACGATCTTATTTTTATCATTATATCTGACAGATAAGTTGTGAATACTCGAAAAAATCCAATTTTTAGTCTCTAGGAAGCTTTTAGATTGACGTGTTAAAATTCGTTAAAATTTTTTCTATAACCTCTTTTAAACGAACCATTGTTATTGCTGTCAATATAATTGAGTTCATTCGTGCATCGCGACAATTACAAGGGAGTGCAGTCTGTTACCATAGATACTGATATTATTTGACGTTCAATCACAACAAACGAAAAAGCATGTGTCTTGCAATTTTAAAATAATACCCTATATATTAAAGTGGTTAAAGTATGTCAAAGTTCGGTGATGGTGAAAAGATTGACTTGAAATTAAATGGAGACAAAGTAAGTGGTTGTTAATTATACATTCTGCAAATGAGTTTTTATTGAATTTTTTAGATTCACTTGGAAGCTAGGTGTTCGAATAGTTATAGCAATTCGGCAAGCTCAAAATCTCTGTTGCTTACTAAGAAATTTTTAAGACCAGCTTCGACGATTCCTTCATTGAATTTAAATGACTACACGGACCATGAAATCGTATCCACAAATCGTCCACTCTCTGCCGGATATGTTCCAAAAAAGTTCCACAAAAACTACCTACAACATTTTGGAGGTAGTACAGAAGGACTGGAAGGTACGTAAGTAAAATTTTTATTCCGATAGAAGCTGAGAATTTATTTTTTTGTAGATGAAATTCTTCCATCTTCATTTATTTTAAAAAACATGCTGCAAGAGCCAGTAGATCCCTGTAGGACAACCAAGCAACTACAATGCATGGGTTTGAGTAGTATAGATTCAACCAGAAGTAGCTCCCGAAGTAAGGAAGAAGAGCACACCTCCTTATCATCAGAAGAAAATTATTTAAACAAAGAAGGTAAAATCTGAACAGGTCCTTACTTGGCTTAAAATTTAAACAATTACATAAATTTGCCTACATATCCACGGTAGGTGTATGTCATCAACTGTGACACAGTGGCGTAGCGTGGAGGGGAAGCCTTGGGTGACAAAGGATCGGCCAAAATTACCGCTAAATCGCTTTCACAATGTTATTTGTTAAGTGCAGCTGCAAGGGTACGAAAGAAAGGAGATAATATGAAGTCATGCTAGACTGGTTACAAATGCCTAGCAGATCGGCCGGTGCGAACTAACAAGCGAGAGCGACTATGGTTGAAATAAAACCCTTCTTGGTGTGCGTCATCGATTGTTAATGTCTTTCTAACACATTACGTAGGAAGAAATGGAAAAAAGGCAGGTCTGTGATTAATCCTTATCACAATAATGAACCGTTTAAATGTATTACAAACATCAACCCTAATCTTCGACTTAAAAAAATTTGATTGGTTGATGTTTAGATTACGAGCAAGGGCAACCTATCAATCCGAAGTTTAAAATAATACGAAGGCGTTACTTTCGTAGCGGCAATGTGTCTTACGTATTTTTCTTCTGTCACACTGACAGTTCTCGACAGGTCTGTACTTTGTTGTTTACGGTCAATTATTATTTATGAGAAGTGAATATTAATCTTATTGATTTATTAATCTAAATAATACAAAAATATGCATGGATACACGGAAAAACATCAGTATTTTGGAAGTTTTCAAATATTTTCAGTTAGAAAAACAAGCTTATGGTAATTATTAATTTCATAGCCTTTTCTAATTTGGCTGAATACGATCCTGATGATTTTATTTATCAAATTTAAGGTTAACTTTATGTCAAAATAGCAAATAAAATGAACGACATGCTGAAAACCCGGATATACGCCACAATCGATGACGCTCACCAAGAAGGGTATTATTTCAACTCTACTGAGCTTTTTAATGGAACAAACAATAACACAGCGTATTTTCGATCGGTGCCTTCGGACAATTTTAACGTCGGAAGAAATGATATTTCAATTACTGTATCATCAAAAATCAAACCCTATTGTTATTGAATATTATCCGAATCTTCCATTAAACATGCATTCAAATGTATAATTACATAAGTATGATAGACTGTTCTCAATCAATTTATTTTATATTATTTCACTATATCAGTTATGAAATGCATCATTTTGTGTAACGAGTGAAATTTTTTCGGGGCGAGCGAGGTCCCGTAAAATGACACGAGTTACACTAAAAAGCATTTCATAATGTGTTTCATACAAAATTT
Organism: Galerucella pusilla; assembly: GCA_910591695.1. Lineage (NCBI taxonomy): Eukaryota > Metazoa > Arthropoda > Insecta > Coleoptera > Chrysomelidae > Galerucella > Galerucella pusilla. Next base: position 40,444 of record CAJUYI010000646.1, on the reverse strand, counting down.
TATCTAATTTTGACATAAATAAAATGAAAACAGCACTTTTTGACTCCTACAAGTTATATGCAACCAATATTACACAAGACAATACTTTTATTTTATACATTAATTTCAGACTTTTCTTCATTATTTTACCATTAATATTAAATTGAAATATTGCCACTTATATTCTTGGTGAATCAAGCTCAAGATCAGTTATGCATCACGAAATTACATCAACTTTTAATTCTGCGGGGGTTAACCTAACAAACTATTCGAATTGTGTCATAAATATATAGTTATAATGCATAAAATAAACAGTAAATTGTTCTAGTTGTTCTTATTGTTAGTAGTTCTCTTCAGTTCTAGTTATTGATATGACATTAAACTTTCTTCTTTCCTCTCTTGTTTTTATTAACTAGTGATAAAATTAATTTTTTGCAATTCACTTACGAAATGTCATCAATTTGACACGCATTTTAGTTTCAAAACGTTGCATTTTGTCACTCAGTTTTATTATGAAATTAATTAGACAACTACATATTATAATATTTTTATTGAGAAATCACTGTAATTTATTATAAATATTAAACGTACAGTTTTGAAACGTATTGCCACGGAATACTGCTGCCTTTTGTTCATTACTTGTAGACATAGATGAAACCCCAAATGATACATCATTGTTAAAAAACTCAGCCACGTTTGAATTCATTGTTATGCTTGTCGATGTACTTTGTTTCGGAACTGCGATTATTGTCGATATTTGTCAATGTATTTTGCCGAAGTATCTTCACATCTGTTTTTCTTTTATTATTGATAAATTCGTCACTATAATTTTCAGCAAAACAGCGTTGGACTTCCATCCACCATGCCTTTTCAACGTTTGTATATCAGCACCAGCATCTGACAGTAAAGTTGCAGACGATCTGCGAAATGCATGGCTAGTGTATAATTTAGGATTTTGCAAGCCAAGGAATGTTGCTATTTTTTGGGGGGTGTCAGAAAATGTGTTGATAACAACAGGTTGAATATTGAATTTTCCGTTTCGACATTCGAGGAAAAAACGATTATTTTTTACATAGTTTAGATGCATTTGAATGTATTTTCGGACTAATGCAATCAGATTAATTCCATCAACATCACCTTCGGTTATTGTATAAAAATTCTCTCAATCTTTGTTTTCGTATCTGGAATGCTTATATATAAAAGAACCGCAGTCGCTAACATTCTCGGTCCGCATATTCAGTAATTCATTTCTTCGGCAACCTCCTGCTATCCCCACTATAAAAATTACTTTCAAACCTAAATAAATGTGATCATCAGCTTCTATTAAAAATCCACTGAAATCTTCCTTACTAAGTGTTTTTGATTTTTTTGGCCGATATCCTCCCGCATTCCTTTTCAAAAAAGCGATAAAATTTGTAAACTCACTGATATCCACACTTTTATTGACATAGATTGTTGTTTGTAACATCGAATAGTGACTCCACATCGTCGACGGTTGGAATATTTTGGCTTTGTATGAAAAATAAGCAAGAAGAACCTTTCCTGATACCGTTTTTTCAGTATTTATCTTCTTCACTTCGCACCACTTTTGGAAGTTAGAATAAGCTGTTTCATATGCTGCTTTTGACTTACTTGGCAGCAAATTTGCTATGCAACTACTTCAACGTCTGAAGGTAGGGACTCTTCAGATTCGCTCATTTTTAAAGAGAGAATGGACAGAATTAACAAATAAATTTGGTTATTTTGACAAATATGTCTTAACATTTGAGGTTTTGATCATTGTTATAATGGTTATCTCCATGGAAACAAACAAGCATGGCTTTGATAGTATTTAAAATTTCAATGAAACGTTATGAAATTTTTTTTATTTTATTTATGTCAACTGAATTACAAAAAATCTTGTACATAAACACGATGCAAAACGCCGTGTTTTTTGCACACGATGTGTTGGACCACTCGCTGCGCTCGTGGTCCAATTCTCACATCTAGTGCAAAAACACGTTCATTTTGCAACTAGTTGTATAAATAGCTATTCCATCACCAGTTACATAATATTTTTCATTATAAAACTGGTTACGAAAAATGTGACGTTTGATAACGGAAGTCAGTTTTGGAAAATGTCACTTTATATGTCAAAATTAGATAAACTAACACACTTTCTTAACGATCTCTTAAAAAGCTGGTCTCTTCTATTATCTTTTTTTAGGAGAAACACATTCCACAAACTTTTCCGAACATTTGAACATGCTTCCAGGAGTGACTAGCAAACCTCCACTACCAAAAAGACCTGATAGTGCGCATAAAGGCTCTACCGATTCTGGCATTCAGAGTGAAAGAGGCTTAGACGCAATTTCGGCGTATCTTAATTTAAAATACGATTCAGATTTCAATAAAAATCCCAAGAGTAATTGTCAATTTGCATCCAACAACGATGTAAAAATCGATGATGATTATTTTGAAAGGTTGTCTCTCAATAAAAAGCTGGAAAAAATTAGGAGAAAGGATTTAGAAAAGTGCGATGGAAGTATGTTGTTGTATGATGATAATGTGGAAAAAGTTGCGACCTTGGAAGGAAGTAGAAAGCCGGAAAAGTTGAAAACAGTCAATTTTAGTAGTATTCCTATTATTAAGATAACTGCAGAGGTAGCTATTGTATTTTTTTGTGGAATTATTATTTTTAAAATTTTAAATTTCAGGAGAATGTAAAAAATAAAGAATACCAAACGGACAAGTATATACAAGAGTTGAAACAGGGACATTCTATTTTGGAAAGAAATTTGACAGATCATTGCAAAATTGCAGAAAAGTGCATCTCTCCGTGGAATAATAATGAAACGATTCCAGACGTATCAGATATCGATCTAGATCAGTTATTCAATGAAGATCTTTATTGTAAATCTAAGTCAGATGATATACTCAACCAAGACAGGATTAGAGCGAGTGAACGACATAAAAATATTAAACGAAAAAAAAGTCCCAGGAATAAAAATAAAAATCCAACTGTGGATAAAAACAATAAAGTAAAAGATGTTGAAGTTGAAGATATAGAGGAAGAGTCGTGGATGAAAACATCAACAAAACAGTACCGTGAAGAAAATAGTTCGAAAAAAGTCAGTTATTTGGATATGCTGCCTAGTATTGAAGACATTGAACATACAGCGACTGAGAATTTCGATGAAAGTTTATTGCAAAATGATTCTTGTGAAAAGTCTACTGCTAGTGAAAGTTTTGAAGATATCGTGTCTATTTTACAAGCTTTGGAAGAAGAAGATAAAAAAGCACGTACGTTAGAATAGTATATTAAAGTATAAGTGGATATTAAGGTCTTTAAAACACGCGCGAAATAGAGCAAGTGTTTTAAAGACCAGTTATCCACTAATCCTTCACGCTATTTTTTTTTATTGGTGCACTTTGAAATTATGAATACTAGTCTATAACTACTACAACAACAAGAAATGGAAATAAGAACTAAATGTCAAATGGTTGAATTCGTGATGTATATGATGTATACCTTGCGTTGTCATGGAAATGAGAAAATCATAAACTAATTTGTATTTTTATGGAAGCTCAACCTTATTGAGTTCTGTGAATGTCAAATCGAAATATAAATATTTCAAGCAATACCAACGGAATTTTTCATTTTAATTTATAAATTTGACATTGTTAAATATTGATCGAATAAAAGTTTTGACGTTACAAACTACTTCTGCCAGATCAATGATGAAAAAATTGTCATTTAGACATGATTTAGACCATAGATTTAGACTTCGTTTCTTGAGTTGTTGATGTTGCCACGGTAACTTTAAAACACGCGCATGTTTTAAAGTTAGATTTAAAGACGCTGAGGCGTGCTTTAAATATGGAAAATGGTTCACCAATGAAAAAAACAGTTGTTATTCAGCCATGAATTGAAATTTGATTATAACATTTAAATTTTCAGAAGAAAAAATTGCAAACGTTAAGGAAATTGTCGACCAGAGCTTAGAGAAAGAAGCATTTAAAGAAAATGGAAACTTGGAACAGCCAGGAAAAAGTTCGTTTAGTGAACCAGTCGAAAATAATAACCACGAAGCTACTTTTGATAGAAGAATGCTCACAGTAGACCATTTCCACGATGAACAGTGCAATAAGAATATGCTCGTAGATCCAATAGGATCGTTTTGTCATTCCAGAGAATTTAAATGTGAGAAAGAACATAGATTTAAAGAAAATGGATCGAACTACAAGTAGGTATTAATTTCAAAAGTGTACAGAATGTCACGAGAATTATACAAACCATGGTTTCCAGGCTATAGCTGAAAATAGCATGGTGGATGTTTAGGGGTTGGTTAATTAATCGGTGTCGGGGTAATGAAATATCAGTTTATTTTATAGTAACTGGGTAGGTTGAACCATTGTTATAATTATCCATTGGTTAACTTCAAAAGATTGTTGTTACATGAAATTTCAGACGTTCACCAGCTGGTTAACCTCCGAAAAGTTCACCTTAGATCTCAGATCTAGCACGGTACAATGCAATTTTATTTGTTCTATCTGATTGTCTTATGGTGGATTGAAATTGAAAGTCCTTTTGCACTTTTCTATTTATTTTTAAAAAACTCTTACTATACAAATACTGCCTTGGTACATAAACAACTATTATCATAAACATCGAGTTGATGTTTCAGCACAAAGTCTAATTATATTCTATCTATATTATTGGAAGACCATCTCTGTACCCCAGAGCCAAACTATGTTAGGTCACAAAACTACGTTTTGAGGAAATCGCGTTTGAAAATATTTTTCGCACAGTTTTTGCAGTAACTTGAACAAATTGGGTCGCATATATGTGAATTTCGAAATCTTGAGTTGTCTATATGTCCTTCAGAACTGTCTGATGGTAGTGTTCTTGAAAAATGTACTAATTTTTTTTAAGGTGACTTAACATTGTTCACCTCATTGAAAAAATTTCAATGCCGGACTTAAAATATATCAAGTCCAGTGGAGTTGAGAATAAATGAAAAGCAAACAACGTTAAGAACCAAAATGAAATATATTTTCAATACAAACCTGGTAAGAAATTATCGAAATTAAGGAAAATGCTTATTCTGATTCTTCTCCACCGTGTGGCAAATTACGATAATAATCATGGAAAACCTTCGGTATCCATGGTAATAGTTTTTGGAGGTGCTCATATTTTTTAGTAGGGATATTTTTCAGTTCCTTCCGAATTTTGGAAAGAATCTCGGGTACGGAAGATGCGTTCCTGGTGTTCCTCGTCATTGTGAATGTGGAGAATTCATCAGTGAATTTATATTTGTAAAAGAGTACTCCTGGATTTTCTTGTCTTACTTGAAGATGAACACATTGAGATATCAAAAAGCTCTCTCCTGAATCCGTTTTTTTTCTCAAGATAAAGGGAGAACTGTTGCCTTCACAAAGACTTTTGAAATTCAAAAAGTCATCTATCTCCATTGCAGTCACATTGAAGGCTTTTTTTGTGCCACATAACCTGACGACCTGTTGCCAGTCCCATGGTGTGATGATTCTGAGTTGAGAGATCTTTTTTTTTCTCGCTCGATGATTGAGTGATCACCATCAGGCTCTAGGTGCGTGTGGCCTCTAGCCAGAAACTTTCCTAGGATTTTGGTTATGTTTCAGAATGGAGAAGTATGACATCAACATTTGAACATTCCTGTTCTGCGACGGGCAATTGTCGGACCAAATAATTAATTCGGTAACAGTATCAGGTATATTACAAATTTTTGACCATTTGAATAAACAAGATGCGACTTCTTTACCTCCACGACTGGAAATGCTTTCATCCCACATCATACAATAGGCTTTCTCATCAGTTGCATCATGTACAACTAAGTTGTACGTCCCAAGTTTCAAACTATAAAAACTTTGAGAGTTATGAAGATCGGGAGTTGGAAGGCATTTTTGTATATCCATCATTTCAACTTTTTCCGTAACGTTCTCTTTCGAATGTTGTTTGTCTGCTCTCTTCATTTTATATCGATTACTTGCGTCTTCAAGATGACTGTCATATTGTTCTTGGATTGTTGTTCTCTCATATTGGTCAGTAGCTTCTTGCATTTTTATCTTGAATTTATCGCATTCATCGCACGTGTCATTATCTGAATTTTTAAAAGAAAAATTGAATTCATGGTTGAATATATCAGATTCCTTAGTTATGTGGACTTAACCTAGTTCAGCGGCGTATACTCTCTGGAAGGTAAACTATATCAAAATCACTTAACATAATTTCACTCCGAGAAGACTTTGGACTTAACGTTATTCAAAAAGGTCCAACTTCGTCGTTAAAGCCTGTAAATGAATGTTGGAAATTGCAAATGAAAGATACAATATATCTTAGGGACTTACCATATTTAACTCATTTTTAGCAAAAATGGACTTAACATAGTTCGGCTCTGGGGTACAGTCTATTAGTAATTAATTATAGTTTTGAATAAAGTCACGTACCGATAATACTCGTGTCTATGTCTATTAAATAATCTAAATATATGTTTATTTCATTGTTAAGTCAGCTAACTGTTGAAATTAGTACAATGATCTACAGGGTGTATACAGTCTGTTTTAATTTGACAATTTACATTTGCAATCGACGTTCAATAGCTTAAACTATTCGAAATAATGAAAGTAAATTTTTAATTTTCAGTCAATTGCTCTCGTTTTTGGATGATTTAGATCGAGACTGTATGAAATCACTTACAAACGCCAAAGAAAATGTTCAGTTAGTGACCGACGTTGTTAAATCTTCCATTAATTTAGACAGCATACCAAAGTAAGTAGATTTTCATGTTTTCCACTAGTGGACTTTCATCAGGAATTAAGCAGTGAGTACTTTGTACTAATTGAGTACTTCACCATTGAGATAATACCGGACATTGTTTTCGATGATCGTCTGCTTCATTTTTGGATTCAGGAGCTGATCTGTATACGCCATGGTGGCTGTTGCTGGAGGTTACAAAGATAAAAAAATCAATTCATGGTACCAACAAACAAAAACGATCACAATTCACCAAAAAGCATCAACTACTGATATAAAAACTTCAGAATACATTGGAATTAATTTACCACTTATAATAAATAGTTTTGTACATAGTTATGCATTTTAAATAAACTTTTTTGATCTCACCATCACATGTTTTTCATCATATTATGACATGCCATCAGATAAATATATATTTTTGTTAACAGGTCTGAAGATCTGAAAGCTCTATCTACAGATGAACTCATCCAACAAATCATCAACCTTTCGCTGAGAGTTAAAGATAAATCTTCGTCGATATCTTTACTTCAAGAGGAAATGGGTAGTCTTCGAGAGAAAGTGGTTAGCCAATCTAAACAAACAGACCAAATGATCAAACAAACATTGAAAATACAAAAAGAAGAATTCGAAGAAACTATAAAACGCCATCAGAAATTCATAGATCAGTTAATAGCCGACAAAAGAGCTTTAAATCAACAATGCGAGGGTCTTATACAGGAACTTAAAGTTGTAGAAGATCGTTATAACACGAATATAACAGCAATGGAACATAGACATCAAGTAGAAATGAAAAAGGTGAAAGAGATGCAAATTGCTGGTGAAAAATTGAGAAGAGAAAAATGGATTGACAATAAAACACAAAAAATCAAGGTAAATCCATTCGAGCCCTCTAGGTTAATACAATTTTGTGGGAAAAAAAACATATTTTTAGGAACTTACTGTTAAAAGCATAGAACCGGAAATTGCTCACATGGAAAGAAGACAGCAGCAGGAACTGGCTGACATGCGAGCCTTACATAAACGAGAAATAGAAGACTTAGAGTTGAAATCAGCCAGAAAAATGCAGCAGCAATGTGAACTTTTGAGGCAGCAGCTAATGGAAGAAAGAGAAAAGGCTTTGACTCATGAAAGGGAATTATTACGACAAAGGTTGTTCCACACATTTGACACTTTCGACACAAAATGTTTAATGTTTCACAATAGACCATTCCAGAATTACGTCACTGACAGGTCGGCCATATTGTGCTGGGTGACTCATGTTACATTTTATTTAATTTTCATTGTTTACTGGTGAACAATGGATGATAGACTTAAATTTTTTTTTAAGGCCGTCGCTTCACCGGCACCACCTCAGCCTCCTGGGCTTATTGCGGATCCTCCTAGTGTACTGACTACAGCCTATTCGGCCAATCCGTTACCTGTATTAGCTATATACAGAGCTGTTTCGGTGTCTTTTTTGCATCTTCTGCATGTAAGGTCTCTGTCATACCGCCCTATTTTGTTCTGGTGCTCCTTTGTGCGTAGTTTGTTCCTGCTCATTGAGAGCAGCTCTTTCGCTACTTTTTCTGGTGGTTCTTTTATTAGTTTCCTCCCATGTGTTTACCTAAGCGTATTCTTTCACTGTTCATTGTGTTGTTTTTTCACCCACCCTGCTGCTCTTGCCAGTTTGTCAGCTTTCTCATTGCCAGCTATTCCTTTGTGACTTGTGACCCACTCCATTATTACACTGTTCCAAGTCGCCAGTGTTCTAAGTTCTACGCCGCATTCACATACCAGCCGAGATGTAACCTTAGAGCTCTGAAGTGCTTTAACGGCAGCTTGAGTATCACTATAGATCCTGATCTGCCTGTTATTGTAGGCTCTCATGTTATTTGCCCTTGCACATGCAAGTATTGCATAGACCTTTGCTTGAAATACCGAGGCGTATTTACCAAGCGAGACGATTCCTTCATATTTGCTCGACTTGCGTATATGCCCGCTCCGGTGCCATGCCATCGTCTTGTAGTATTGTTAAGTGTGGAGTGCGGGAGCAGGAGATGAATTTAAGTCTGTCTGACAACTAACTGACTTACACCACGAGGTTCAACTCCAAATTGCAACTGATCGGTTGTTCCCCAGAACAATATGACCATCCTGTCAAATTTATGAGCTCTGGAAGGGTCTATGTACAGGGTGACTTTTTTGACAACTGCTCCGTTTGAAAAACTAGATGTGAGGATGTTTAAATTGATTTTTTAGATATGAAAAGATGGTGGAAGGTGAAGAAAAAGCGTATCAAGAACAGCGCAGACGCTTGTTCGCGGATCACGCTAACAAAGTAAAAGAATGTGAAGAACGAGAGGCGAAAGCTGTTAGCGAAAAAGAGAAGGCTATTCAGCAAGCACAAGAAGAGTTCGAAGAAAGATTACAGGTGAAAATAATACTCCATTTACCGAGAGAATTGAGGATGGCAACTTTAAAAATCTCTACAAATTGAATTTGATATGCCTACGTAAAGTTTTTCAAATATTTTTTCATAACTGGTACACTAACTTTGAATTTGTCATTCTTAGGTTGTGATAAGACGACACGGGAACGAAATTAAGTTGTTGAAACAATCCAACAAAATGGAATTCGATAGTTGGCAAAATAATTTCAAAAAACAACAATCTATTTTTGCGACGGAAAAGGAAACCGAAATTCGCGAACGTTTTAAAAAAGAAAGGGATCAAGAAATCGAAGCTGTTATAGAAAGATTAGAAAACGAAGCCAACGAAAATAAAATTCAGTTGGAAACTTCCACAGAAAATAGATTGAGGTTAGTATTATTGGCGGATTTTATTGGTTTTGAAGTGATTAATGTTTTAGGAGATTGAGGGAAAAATATGAAAATGAAATTAAAGATTTGGAAGCAGCAGAAATTGAATCAAAAACAAAATATTGTGAAGCCAAAACTAAACTATTAGATTTAGAAGAAACGATCATCAAATTGAATAATAATATCAAGCAGTTACAGAGTTCACTGCAAGCTCAAATGGAGGTGAGTATTTATAAACAAAGTAAACATAAAAAGAAACAGATTAAACACACATGCAAACGGAACCATGGGAGAATATCAAGCAGGTTTCCGCAAATGTATTCCAGTTGTAGATTAAATATTCACCATAAAGTGTCTAATGTGTCTAATGTGTCTTGCATATATTGTTGAAAGACTACAAACATGCGTATGACGCAATTGCTGGTTAAACTTATAAAAATGTTGTAAATGACACTAACCAACTGAAGCCTGTAACAAAATTATGGCGGAAGGCACTGTATCCAGGACTTTTGATGTAAATACAGGTTTAAGACAAGAGGATCCACTTTCGATAGTTCCATTCAATCTGGTGTTAGAGAGTATAATAAGTGACAGACAGCTCAATAGATCCAAAAGTGATTATGAATATTATATTATGAATAACACCAAGTGCTAGTAAAAGTGACAGATAAAAGCGATGAAGATGTGGAAGTAAACAAAAAAATAAGGGAAGCCAGCAAATGATTGCGTCAAAGTAAGCCTAGGAGTCAAAAAACTTCGAACTTTGGACGGAAAGGCAAAATGTTTATTAAAACATGATATTCAAAGTTGGCCAAATCATCGATGCCGCTTGGCCCCCTCTCCTGGAATAGATCTAATAAAATGGGGAGATATAACAAAAAAGGAAAAGCTATGAGCCTGTGAAGCCCTACACGCTGTTCTATTTATTTTTAGATTAACGAAAGATACAGCAAGGAGAAAGAAAACTTCAGAGGCGCAGTAAGAACAGAAATGAAAGAGGAAATTGATAAGCTCGAAAATAAAATTGCGTACCTAACAAAGTCACGCGACAAAGAATTGCAGCAACTGTACTCGAGGTGAGTATTTGTTTCAAGTTTTTTTAAAGCTGAAGTAATTTTTAATTGTAGGGTAAAAGTATCTGTTGCAAGGAAAGACGAGATTTTAAATGAATTGCAACAAGAACACAAGGCACTCCAAGAAAAATGCGTCTACCTGGAAAATATCATAGAGCAGCAAAGAAAGGAGTATCTTATTAAATAAACTATACATATATCCATGAAACAAAGTTTACGACTTCTAGTTTTTAATTTATATCACTATTTTTATATACTTATTCTTAATAAACTTTTTACTTTATCTTCAATAAATTTGCTTAAAAAGAAATCTTAACAATTAAAAGGAAATATACCGATCTGTTAGGTACCTAGTAGATAGACAACCAGATATGAGAGTATTAAAGGTCGGTTTTATCACCTCTGGTTAAGAGTTCTAGTTATGGTTAACAAAATCTGACAGGAGGTTTGCTGTTCTATGACTGCTTGCTTCCATATAACCATAGGTTAAAGTTCTTTGACCAAAGGATAAAGTAACAGGCACTTTGAGTTCTTGTTGAGACTGTGACCACTGGTTTACCTAATTTTGGTGACATTTTACTTTACAATCTTGACAATTTTGAATAAATATATTCTCGTCACAGCATATCTCTATATATTTTTAATTGACTACTTGTCAATAAGAATAAAATACGTTAGCGCTGAATATAAATCATACTGAAAATAATGATTGATTCCGGACTTGATGGCTCAGATGAGTATGAGTTTTTCTTTTCCATATGCCTCAACCTCGAAGACAAAAATTAATCCGAGAGAGGGTAAATTACTATGAAATTCTCAGTGACGATCAGACCATAAATTCCGGAACTGTTTAGCTCACCGGGAATGTTTTTCCGACATTGCTGCTTTGCCTTCCAGGTTACGGCATCTGTGCTTTTATTCTATATTATTTTATTATAGTATTTTTTGGTTAATACCAATGAAGCATCAAGTTTTCCCCCTACTCTTCTCTCCTTTTATTTTTTGTTCTTCCATTATAGAAACGAAAACAATCTGACAAAACAAGGAGGTGCATAGAGAAATTTGTCTATAACAAGGTGCTTTGACATACCTACCTATAACCAAACTTTTTTATGAAATTTTCTATTGGAAAAGTCAAATTTTGTAAAATATCTTCATAATGGATAGTACATTCACGAAAACTATCGATGTTAAGTAACCTCTGGTCAAAAGTGATAGTTTGTCAACCACTGGTGAGGTGTTGACCTTGAGGTTAGGAAAAAATGTGTTCTATCATCATGTGTCAGCAACTTTTGACCAGAGGTGATAGAACCGGACCTAAGTCATGCTTCCGTTAGTCATCTATTGGATTGTGAGCGCACTTATGGTTGCAGCTATAACTCGTATTTAGCCAACATAAGAAAATGACAATGTACATTCTTCTATGTGTTTAATATGTGTGTATGTAAAGAATTCGGTAAACCGCGTGGATTCACTAAAATAGTTCAAAATACGTTCAAACCCTGTGGTAACTTTACTAGCTCATTCTAGGCATGCGCATTGAACAGCTCAATCACTGGTTACGTAAGATAGCCGAATCGTTGGTTAGAACGAACCTTATTTTCAGTTCAAATCACTTTGGCTGTCGTTATAAAATCACAGACTATCTGCGCTAGATATTGAGTATGACAACTGACAACACCAGTGACAAGAATAGTGTTAGAGGCTCTTCACGATGGTTGCAGTTACGATTGTGTATATATTGCAAACACGATGGGAGGAGGGGAAAAGAGACTGGGATGGATGGATGGAGATTAGAGATAAGGACTGGGATGATGAAAAGAGGGAGGGAATAGCGGTGAAGGTGGGAAATCCAATGTTAGGAGATGAAAAGATAAAAGTGGTATGGGTGACTGAGGGAGACAGTGGAATGGAGAAGGGGATACAGAGGATGTTTAGGGATAGGTACCCGATGCTAGGAGAGAAAGGAGAAGAAATGGAGTGGGTTAAGGAGGTACGCAGTACGGAAAGAAAAGGTACAAGAGTGAACGCGGAGGTTGATCTGTCGGATCGAGGGTGATTGTAGGGATGAGAAAAAGGTGTTTGATATGATGAGTCGACTGTTTGAGGAAGTGGGGAGCAAGGTCAGCGTTGGGCTACACAGGCTTGAGCATGTGGAGATGGAGGTGCTGAGGAAGATGATCGCGTGGGTGAGAGCAGATGGGACGGAGGTGGCAATTTATACAGATAGGGATATGGAAAAGGAGGTCAGGAATGAGGCGGTATTCCTGAAGAATATTGGAGAAGTCAATGATGAGGGGATGGAAAGGATTGAGAAGGGTTTGAGACAGATGGAAAAAAGTGGGTGGATAGACTTAGAGTCTCAAGGAACAGGGAGGTGGTTATAGAGGCAAAGAAAGGGGTTGAAATCAGGGTAATTCTGAGAGATGTGGAAAGGGTAACAGGAGCTAGGGCGGTGGAAGCGGGAAGGACAACAAAAACCATTGAGATGTTGGGGATAGACCCGTGGATTGAAGATGATGTGGTGAGGAAGAAAATAGAGGAATTAATTGGGGGAGGGGCAAGGGTGATAAAAGTGGTGAGGGAGAGGAACGGCATGAAAATGGCGGTGGTGAGGATGGAATGTGAGAAAGCGGAAGCTTTACTAGGAAAGCGGGATATTAAGCTGGACTTAAATAGGGTGAATATTATAGAGGGAAGAGAGGAGGGCAGATGTTTTGGATGTGGAGTGAAGGGCCACCAGGTGGCGGGATGTAAGACAAGGGGGGTGGAGAAGATCGGGTAATGCTGGCTATGTAAGAGCGTGGGGCACATGGCCAGGGACTGTCGGCAAGCTTTCCTTTGTAGGGTATGTGGGGAAAGGGGACACAAGACAGGGGAGGCAGATTGTATTAGGGGACGGAAGAAAGTTGATGTAGACGGAGATGGAAAAGATGGGAGGTACCCTCTGGACCCCTCAGAGGGGACGAGTCTGGGCAAGTAGGGCAAAGGAGAAAGCAGACCGCGGAAAGTAAAAATGTTAAGGATGGATGAAGGGTGTTACAGATGAATCTAGTGGAGAGCATGATTGGGAAAGAGAAGGCATAGGAGAGATAGGAGTGATAGAAGGGAGTAGATGACGGAGAGTGTGTGAGGGATCGCCGCCCGCCTTGAATTATGCTAGGGTAGTGATTCCGAGGCGCCAGTAACGGCGAGCTTGAGGTGGGTTTGGTTGGTAGGCATTCCCTTGGGGATGAGTCCAACACTGTCTGGTACTGGTTAGGACTCATTCGAACATAAGATTCCCATCTCAGCCCGAAAAAAAAAACCATGGAATACACCAACTGTCAACCACAATATGTATGTTCTGTGTAGTTGGTTGAGAACGCGTAAACATACTCCTTTTGTTGTATCAGTTGGATGCGATTGGAGGAGGCGCTTTTTTAGGATTTTTTTCACAAGTAGTGGGAAATAAAACACATGCATATTACACAAATAGTCTAATTTTATTTATTTCTACAGTAGAAAGAGATATTAAGATTTGGCGAATTGGTTCTGGGGTATAAATTGATATTACCCTGTATGGGGAGTGCACGAGTTTGAAGTGAATAGATTTTCAACTAACTATAAACTACAATTATTGTTGGAAAAAATTTACAACAAATTACAAAATGATAATATCTTATATTATATCATTGAGTTACTTATAAAAAACATTATTTCTATCTATAACAAAAATCTCAATTTGTTACCGGCCTTAACCAAAAATAAACTTGGAGTAGACTTCTTCCTTTCTCTATGTGTACTACAGTGTGGAACTACCATATGGAATAAATGCGATAACGAGTGAATAAGTGTCTGTTGGAAAAAACTATGAACACGTCGATATTTGTAGTTTCAAATACGCATTTTTTTGGAAAAAAAATTATATAGGGTGCGTCATGTGACAGTAGCTAATACCAACAAGAAGCAAACGAATTCCTCACTCATGGTGTAATAGAAAAGAAGGTGTTACCGCGCACGACCAATAAAAGGAACTTCCAAAAAGCCGCCATATTGAAAAATCAGCCAATAGAAAATAACGCGCGATATCAAACGCTTGACAAATAACTGAATTTGAAACGAAAACAAGAGACAATATCTTCATTCAACAATAAAGACACTTAATGTTCAGAGTTCGTAATTTATTACAAAAATGAACGATTACAACAAGTAAGATTTGGCTTATAGTTATGACAGTCATTCAAAACATTAAACATATGATTGGCAATATGGCGGCGTTCCGGAAGGTGCGCAGAACATGACGAAAATTATTCTTCCGTCTTCTATTACACCATATCATCACTCACAAAATGTTCCACTTGTTTCTAACCTCACTCACCTCACATACTGTCAGATGAGCTAGCAATGAATAAAACACGATGGAATTAAACTGTATACCAACCTTATGATTGGCTGTTATCGATCTACCTTCAGGTGGTTTCAATATTGGTTTTGATCTTGTGACCTCTACAATGATCAGTCATTGGGACACATGGAGTGCAATCTCTTTATAAAGTGAATGATTTTTACAGTATAATCAGATGAAAACACTAGCACTACTCCTCCGGCCATACAAACGTTTCACAAAATTGAAATTTCAATATAGATAGACCAATAGACCATTCCAGAATGACATCTCTGACAAGTCTGCCTTATTGTTCCAGGAGTGCGTTCATAAACGTTATACAGAGTACACATTTCTTACACTTTTTGACAACCATCGTTCATAAATGAAATTTTTGTTACTCTGTGACTACTTTCATAGCGTTCATAAATATACTTTTACATTTCCAATGTACACATTTCTTGACCGCGATATCGAATGTGGTAATATTTTATTGAGCTTGCGCTCCTCAAAAATGTGAAATGAGACGTAGTTTTTGTAACCGGTTACCTAGAAACAAGAAAGTACAGACACAAAATTTTTAAAAGAAAGAAGCCGTCTCACATAATTTTCTATTCGTTGTGGCGCAACTTTTTTTTCCAAGAGAAACTATTAAAATTTCTTCTTCGTCGTCACTATCGCTCTCGTCGTCAATATTATCAAATGAATGATATTTTGCACACGATGCAGCTGCCAATGCTACAAATTTATTTTGGTTTTGGTCCATCATAGTCGATATAAAAGCACAGAGGAAAATTAAATAACATAAACAAAGTTGTGGAAACAAACAACAACAACGGAACTTACAAATTCATAACTCGACGAGATGCCTTATTAATTAATTGAAATTCAACAGTTATGTTACCATAATGCGTTTATAAATCACGGATTACACTGTGCTCCATTTCAAATGTTAACTAATTCCATTACAGAGTAAAGTGTTACTTTGTACACTCGTTTATGAACGCACCCCTGAGCCCTCCTGTCAGTCTATTTAATTTTAATTGTTCACATTATACAATGCCATCGAATGGTAGTGTTGATACGAAGAGATAAGGTATATTCTTTCCAATTTCCGGCTGTTTAAATCAACCGAGGTGCACCTAATTCTGTCACTCTTAACTTTCGTTAGAATCACGTAACTTCTATGTTAATTGCTTTTTTCGTAGTCTCTTGCGCATGTGTTATTTGTAAAGTCAAAGTTATTTAGGTGGTCTTCGATGGTGACATTTCTTGGTTGATGGAGAGATAAAACCATGAAAAAATATTAAGCCGTTGTGTTCGCCTAAAATAGGCTATTGCTCTACAAAGTCTGTCTGACAACCAAACCACAGAATACACCATCCCAAGAAGAAACAAAGCTTGTGCTATTTTACAATTTATTTTCTGACTGCGCATGTCTGGCAGTCGCCATTTTAAGCCCGTTATCTGTCAATGACGTGATTTTACTGTTTACCCAAGAATTTTCTTTGTTGTAAGCTTTTTGATCATTTACATATTTTTTTGTGTTTTGAACGATAAAATTTGTTTACCAAATTACATTTATTAGTTATGGCACCGAAAACTTGTGCAATTCGTGACTGTCATTCAAGTGAAGGATGATAATAATTGAAAAACACAACAAAACTTCGATAATGCTTCGATAACTATGGAGGAAAGTTTACTGTCGCTTCTTTTTTATAACTTCGTTGTCACAGATATCAGTACATTTTCTCTGGGTGTAGAATTTAATTCAGAATCTGGTGAAGTTTCACTTTTAAATATATAAATAATAGGATTGCTCCAACAACCACCTTCTGATTAGTACGTGAACGTTCGTGAGCTTATTTATATACGATACGATTCAAACGTTCGAAAACCTGTACGTGAATTAATCCATGAACATCATACCCTATGCATTGTTGGAACGATTCTACGATTCATTTTTAAACTGTTACCACTTTCAGCAACTTTATTACAACCCTATAAGTTCACGTTTTATTGATGTATGATTCATGTTTATTCACCATTACCTAACCTTTAGGGAGTGTTGTATCAATTGAAGTGTTTGATACAACGAGTTGTATCAAATACTTGATACAACTCGCCCTGAAACATCAACTGACAGTTTTGACGAACGGTTCTAC
>CAJUYI010000646.1:12572-22889 GCA_910591695.1 Galerucella pusilla | reverse complement strand
GGGGAGGCCAAGAAAAAATTGGGATAATGTATGTATGTATTTTGGGGTGACATTCACTGAGACCTAAAAGATGTATTGTGCCCCCTTACTTCTACTTAGTTTCTGAGGAGAGTCTCAGAAACTAGTAGTTTCTTTAGTCCTATTTGCCGGAGGAATTTTAGGATGTCTGCAAGCTTCAACTTAGGTAAATGTTCTTCTTCTATCTATTAATCTCCCAGGTGCTGTGCTCTAGGATTCTGAAGTTCTGTGCAGTTGTGAAGTATGTGGCTGGAGGTTTCTGCTTCCATGCCACAAAATCTGCATTCTTCTTCCTCCACTATTTTGAGCTTTTTAAGGTGCCCATTCAGGCGACAATGTCCCGTTAGGATCCCTGTTAAAACTTTTAGTGCAGTTTTCTCTACAGATTGTAGTCACCCAGAAGAGTCTTTGATTGTATAAACCCTACTAGATCTTTCCAATGGTCAGATCTTCTCTTTTTCTCAGCTTTACCTACTTCTTCCAATATTATATTGGAGCTGATTCCGCAAAAGGGTTCAGGCCCCAAAAAAGGTATTTCAGGCCCCCTCTTTGCTAGTTCATTTGCTATTTCATTTCCTTCTATTCCAGTGTGTCCTGGAATCCATATAGTAGGGTGACTATATTGTTCTCGCCTAGTTCATTGAGTTTGTCTAGGCTTGGAATAAGGTAATAGATGTATCACTGGATAAAAGAGGAAGAAGCTGGATAGAAACGAAGGACTGAGCTCAAAATAGGAAAGAGTGGAAAAAATTCGTGATGGAAGAGTAACTGCAACACACCCTACACCACTAAGTGGTAGGAGTGCTTTAAGATTATATAGGTATATCCGCTACCAGTAAAATTTGAGATGATTTTTTTCAATATCTACTTTTCCATTGAAATACTTCAAATCACACAGTATTGAGGATATTTTTTCAAAATATGAATTTAAGAGCGAACGTCACTGCATTGTCCCAAGCTGGTAACATACCCATTTAACTTATTATCTGGACTCATCTATATTGAAAATAATTCTTTCGCCATCCGGAGAGGGTATTAAAACCTTATCATTTATGCAAACCAGTTTAGTTAGTTTTGAATTATTTTTAACAAAAAAATAACCTATGGCATATTTCGGACAAAGATCTGGGCAAATATCACTGGTGCCTATCACTGCCCTCAAGGCGTTAAATGGGGTCGGAATTTGCTGAGCTCTGACGATCTTTGCGGCGTGAGGGAGACACGCCCAAAGCTCACATGTGCTGATTATTACAAGCTTAGAAAAGAGATAAGTAGAGATGTTGGCAGGACACAGTATATTTTGAGCATTTGAAGTGAAATAATGAACTGTGTTTTGACGCGATAAGTTGTTACTGTTATTATCTCGATTTTTTATTGGCTTTTGTTGAGAGCTTGTGCTTCAATTATTTGGTGTTATTTTATTCTACGCCTTTTGTCATGTCTACAGTGCAAATGCTTCATTGTTTGAGAGCTAACAGTGAACTTAAATTTGAAAAACTATTAAAACTAAAGGACTAAGGATATTTCTCTTCCAGATTTAATAATCAAACAGACTAGTAAGGACACGAACAAAGGAGGTCATCGCAATTTTTGCAGGTCATGTATGAATTTGCGGATGTGGAGAGAGTGATGCATTTTACTGTTTTGTTTGTCTATTTTTTCGAATAATTTCGAAATAATCATCAGTTAATATGTTTGTCATATTTACTATGTATAAAAATGAATAAAATATGGTTGTTCTTCAAGAGAGAATTATTTTTATATAAGACAAGCGTGACCCAAAAAATGTTTTTGTCTCTGGGGCTTTGGAAAGGAACACAAATTTTGCTTCTCTAACGATTTTACCGACTTCTGGGCAGAAATTGGGCATGGTTTAATGAAAAGTTTCCGCCTAGGGCAGATACACCCCCAGGGGGCTAGTCAATGGATTTGCGTATTTTAAGATATTGGTCACATCACCCACAACCCCCTATAAAATTAACCACGAACCGCTCCTGTCAGTAGAGTGGAGGAGGTACGGGATTAGACCCTGTGGAAATACAGCTTACAGATCAGAATAGACGACTTCCAGATATATCCTAAAGTCTCTTTCAGCTAAGTAAGATTTTGAAATTACTGTGGTTGACCTCAGATGAATGGAGTGTAGTGTAATGTTTTTCTTATTTATTTAAACAGCTTTTACCGTGGGATAAAATTATACGCTAACTATGGCTAATTACCATTGATTTATTGAAGAAACACTTACACACTAATAAACTTAATTTATATACACACTACTTAATGTCTACTAATTTATCTACACTCGGTATAATAATTGTCCTAATTTATCTTCAACACTATTTATATTCACTATATGTTCACTCACTGTATACTGAAACTGTTTACCGATTCACTGTATACTGAACAACTCCCCGACTCACTCAAAAACCCGCGTATACATAGTCATTCACAACTCTAGAACCTTCTTGAATATACCACCTCTGCGTATACTTTATAATTCGAGAACATTCGTGAATAAACCATTGTATTGCCTTGTACGCTTCAAGAACAGTCTAAACATTACCCGCGAAAGAACCTTTCTAGAAAGGTCGCATTTATAGTTTGCGACAGGACCGGCTTCTGAATCAGTGAGTTCGTAACAGTAGTTTGTTAAATAATCCTCCAAGCCATACCTTATCAGATGCTTGTGACCCGTCCAAGAATATAACTAAGTAGATTTTCGTGTCTTTAGATGTATTTTCTATAACATTTGTAACTCCATGGAGTTCATCCACAGTGGAATGTTCCTGCCTGGCAGTTTTTTCTTCGTATTGAGCAGTTATTTTTCAAACAACTTAGAAGTAATTGGTAGCTCAAAAAGAGGCGTTCGTTGGAATCATTACTACTTTTGGTCACTTTCCATAATGATGGGACTTATTTCAGTCCAATTGCAGCGTTAATAAGTGCTTTTCTTGGGAACTGCTGTAATACTTCTTCCCTTAATAAATCGAAATCATGGCACTTTTTTTGGATCAATATTGCATTTAATTTCACCTTATAGGTAACACACATTAAAATATTCCTCAGACAAAAAAATGGAAAAATGAAAGACGAGAAACTCACAAACATTTTAACCCTATTTATTTTTTCTCTCGTATTGAAAGGCGCTTTTATTCAAATGATGTGACCTTCAATATTCCAAAGAATCATAATTTTGGATAATAATCATAAAAAAGCATTGCGGAAGATGAAAGGAACCCTTTTGAGGTAAAATATCCATTTCAACATTTCCAGAAATCGATTATTCACAAAAGCTCCAAGCAATACCTACGTAAAAAAATAATCCCGTGAAAAAGGAATAATTTACCCTGTATATATGTTATTTCAGCTCCAACTCCCTGTTTTCTATTCACATTTATTGACCTTTGAATAATTTGCCTTCGGGATTAAAACACGATTTTATAAAATAAATCATTTTTCAAACTTTGATGAAAAAATAATAAAGAACAAAATTTCTGGAGTTCTCACGTAATTGAATATAAAACTGATTTTGTTTCGTGAATGTTTTTATATTCCACATTTTTTAATGGAAAAGTTTCAAGCAATTGACCTTCACTGAAACGAACAGAGAGTTTCAACCGAAAATTTACGCTATAGAAAGGTGTGCCCAATTGGATATGAAAGGAAAAGGATTATCATCTGAGGATTTTCATGTATTTCACCGTTTTTGTATTCTTGAACCTTCACACTCGAACTGTTTTGGAGACGAATTCATTCACGTGGTATATATCGCGTGAATTGACCTTTCACATGTGAAAATTTCCTTTCATTCTAGGTTATGTATACCTATAAACATCTCACAATAACATTTTTTTATTGGTAGATCTAAAAAATGCATCTAGAGAAGTACTACCACAAATCATTAGGAAAATATTTGTTAGAACGTATGTATAGAATACTGTAACTGTAACTGCTAGAAAATTTGGAAGAAGCCACTCAAAAGAGACAGCATTTTCTGAGAGATAGAAGTTTATTTTTTTCCATTGGTGAACCATTTTACCCGCCTCAGCGTGTTTAAATCGAAATTTAAAAAACGCGCGTCTTTTAAAGTTACCGTGGCAACATCAACAGCTCGAGAAACGAATTCAACCACAGACTGTTTTGTGAATTCAAACATTTGACATTTAGTTCTTATTTCCATCTATGATTTCCATTTCTTGTTGTTGTAGTAGTTATAGACCAGTATTTATAATTTCAAAGTGCACCAATGAAAAAAAATAGCGTAAAGTATTCGTGGATAACTGGTCTTTAAAACACTTGCTCTAAATCGCGCGTGTTTTAAAGACCTTAATATCCACTTATACTTTAATATACTATTTCAGTTTTTCCGTCAAGAACTTCAGCGCTATCTGAAGAAACGGAAGTAAATCCTTATTCGAATACCTTTTTCAACTTATTCTTTTATTTAGTATTGATTTCTCTAAACTTTCTTGACACAGGAAGTTACCAAACTAGTATTGGGACAATATTCAATATGCGGGAGTCAGCTAGGACAGAGTTTTAACAGGGATCCTAACGGAACATTGTCGCCTGAATGGGCACCTGAAAAAGCTCAAAATAGTGGAGAAAGAAGAATGTAGATATTGTGGCATGGAAGAAGAAACCTCCATCTACATACTTTCCATTTACATAGCACTTCAGAAGCCTAGAGCACAGCACCCGGAAGATTACTGGATAGAAGAGGAACATTTACCTAAGTTGAAGCATGCAGATATCCTAAGATTTTTCCGGAAAAAAGAACTAAAGGAGCTACTAATTTCTGAGGCTTTCCTCAGAAAGGGGCCACAATAGATCTTTTGGATCTCAGTGAATGTCGCCCCAAAATACAGACATACATACATACAGTCAGGCCAGTCTTAGCAGAAGCATGAATAAAGTTATAACACTTATTATTCTATTATTTATATAAAAAAATTACGGAGAAATGCAGACAGCTGCGCAGTGCCAACATAAATCGCTCTCTTCTGTCCTTATTTTGTTCACTTGTGGAATTGGTTCACTGAAAATTAACAACCTACTCAAGAATAGCAAACATGATGGACAGTCAAGCATGAATGGTCACACCAAACAGCTCAAACTAGTGGAGCAAGAAGTGGATTCTGTGGAATGAAAGCTGAAACCTCCATTGACTCACCTTTAAAATGCATAGCATTACAGTCATTTTGGGTATGACATGATTAAGTGTATCTTGACCATTATACGTTCGTCTATTCCAAGCTTAAACGTTCAAAAATTATCAACCAATAATATTTCCTTTGTGTCAAAGAACTTCAAAGCGTTTTGTTGTATTTACGTTAGAATATCAATGCTGTTTTTTTGCACTCATAAAACTAGTGATTTGTATTCAACAGGCAAATTGGAAAAGCCCTCAGAAGTTTTTTCCCAGCGGTATAAATGTACATGCCAGTTGGGCTTTGTGGGATTATTATGAATATAGTAATGGCTTTTTTAGACTTTAAGTGCTCATATGACCGAATAACATTTTATACTCGTGGAATACTAATGAACCACCAACAAATTTCATTACAAAAGACTGTTTATAGTACAGGAGATTCTGGGAAAAAGAAAATTTGCAATTGTTTAGTTTATACATTAGTTTTCAATGTCTATTAGGTAATATTGAAATAGTTTTCTACTTGTCGTAAGATTTCATTTTATTTAATGCTACATCCATATAGCTAACGATAAATGAAAAAAAACTCATTTATGGCCACAGCTAATATTATTGATATCATCATCAAGCCTTTAAATCTAATAGATTGTGACTAGCGCTAATGCGCTTTTAAATCCATTTATTAGGGTGGATTACTCCCTTTTCACTCATTATTTTTACAATTTATTTTGTGTCCTGGCTTTAGAAGTTATTTTATTCCATTCTGCTCTATTTCTGCATTTTCTCTCTTTGATACCCATCCTTTTTGTATCCTCTTCTATCTGATTCCTCCAACTTTCTCTGGGTCTTCCCCTTCTTCTCGGCCATAGAGAAGTCCATTGTGTTATTCTTCTTACCATTACTTCAGGCTTTTGTCTCATAATATGTCCTGCCCATTTTGGGCGTTGTGCTTTCATATATTTAACGATTCATTACTTAACTCGCTTTCTATTTCTTTGTTAGTTTTGAGTCTCCTTTCCCCAGTTCTTGTTATGTTCGGCTCCAAAATCGTTCTAAGAATCTTTCTTTCTATGATTTTTAAGTCTTCTGCTTGGGAACAATACAGGTCCCGGCTAAATTATGAACTGCAAGTACCAAACGTGATGGCGAGCCCGCCCTCATGCGCACAAACTCATATTCAATGTTACCTCCCATAACATTATTGCTCTTGCAAGACATAAAAATGCGCTGTACAGAGGCGTATCAATAGTTAACCTCCAATTCTGTTGACTTTTGACATGTTCCATTTGCTACCCTAATTAAAACTAATAATAGGTACGACACGGACCGGCAAGGGAGTCTATACCTGCGCGATCGCCTGCCATCATGCTTGGCGATTGCAGTATATAACTAAATTATTTTGCTTGAAACGAATTGCTGCTAACAGTTTTCTTCAACTCGTGTACCTGCCATTTTCCAGTTTATGACAACAAAATCTCCTGAGCGCTTATAATGGTATATTTATTTTGTTCCAAATGGCGAAAGGTATCGTTCGTGCAAGCGCTGTATTTCTTTCGCGCTCCAACTGATTATACAGGGTGTACCAATCTTACGACAAACTTCGGTATATGGGTTATTTTAAGAGATATCGAAAAATGTTATCAACAAAAATAGTAGATGTGCTGAAGGTCCATATTTTGGAATTATATCGAACTATACAGAGTGCTGCATAACTCCGTTACAAACCAAACGTATGATTTTTCAAATGGGAACTCCTGTATATTATACCGAATTCGGATTGGTTACATTTTTTTGAAGCTTTTGATGTGAGGCTTTGCCACGTTATACAGAATTCTTCAGAAGATATGGACACGTTTATGTGAAAATCGTAGGTAAATTAACGCTCTGTAGCTTGTTGTACGTTGAAGAAAAAAAATGTATTTTGCCAAACAGTTTCGTAACATGATGCAATATCTCCGTATCCTGTTAAATCTCAATTATATTCTCTCTTATATATAGGGTGAACGGAAACTCGAACCTGTCATTTTCTTTCTTCTTCCAAATGTAACTTTAATTTTTGTCAAGCATTTCCTATACCAAAAGTTTATAAAAACAGAGTTATTTTGTAATATTTATTGTAAACTATTATCATTGACCTATGATGTGAAAGCAATAAACGTTGTATGTAACAAAAAATCCTAATGAATGATAAATTTTAATGAATAATTTATTCTAAACGAAACTAGCTACCAAAAGTATAATCCTAACCGTAATATTAAACTGAAGGCTCAAAGTGTTCACCGTTAACATCAATGCAATGCTGTAAGAGGGGGCCCAACTGATAGGCCAGCTCGGTCACCTGATTTAACAAAAGTATATCTTCTGTAAGTTTCTTGTGGCATTATTTATTATTTTTTCTTTTATTTTTTTCGGGTCTTGTTAGGAATAAGTTTATAAAATCCCCGGCTATTAGAGATGACAGGAAAGAGATAATTAGTGCGGCATTTTGATCTGCTAACGTTGATATGCTGAGAAATGTTAGTCAATCATTTGAACTATTCTGCAGCATTGCATTGATGTTAACGGTGAACATTTCGAAACCTTTAGTTTAATATTACGGTTGGGATTATATTTTTGGTGGCTAGTTTTGTTTAGAATAAATTGTTCATTAAAATTTATTAATAATTAGGATTTTTTGTTACATACAAAGTTTAATGCTTTCACATAATAAGTCATTAGTTAAATTTCACAATAAATATTACAAAATAACTGTGTTTTCATAAACTTTGGGTATAGGGGATGCTTGACAAAAATTAAAGTTACTTAATCGAAGATTTTATCTTTGCTATAAAATACAGGGTGTTCCATTTGAAATAAGAAAGAAAATGACAGGTTCGAGTTTCCGTTCACCCTGTATACAAGAAAGAATATAATTGAAATTTAATGGGATACGGAGATATTGCATCATATAACAAAACTCTTTTTGGCAAAATACATTTTTTTTCTTCAACGTACAACAAGCTACAGAGCGTTGATTTACCTACGATTTTCACATAAACTTGTCTATATCTTTTGAAGGACTCTGTATAACGTGGCAAAACCTTATATCAAAAGCTTCAAAAAAATGTAACCAATTCGAATTCGGTTACCTACAGGGGTTCCCATTTGAAAAATCATATGTTTGGTTTGTAACGGAGTTATGCAGCACTCTGTATAGTTCGATATAATTCCAAAATATGGACCTTCAGCACATCTACTATTTTTGTTCATAACATTTTTTGATATCTCTCAAAATAACCCATATACCCAAGTTTGTCGTAAGGTTGGTACACCCTGTATATCGCTCTTGTGACGATACAAAATATGTTACAACTGGAAGGGCGTGATAGTGAAACAATTCTCTGCTTGGCACTAAAATTGGCGGTCATTCCAAAAAGTGGTTAGTAAATTTCAAAAAAACTTAAATTTCCAAGAAATAATATATGGAAAAATCATTAATACAATCTGATTATTCCACCCTAAATAAGTGATAGCTCTAATCAAAATAAAAATAGTCATTTGTATAATATGGCAAGGCAAGACAGGATCTATCGGGTAAGCTAGTAGCGTATAAAATTGCAATAAAAAGGAATAAAAATTATTAGTGTTTTAGTAGAAAGCGATTACCTATTTTATCATTTTCGAACCCACTTTTAAAAAGAACTGGATTATGCTTGATCGCGTTCATTCTTCTGTTGGTTCCCTGCTCAATTTTCTTACGTCTTGGCTGTTCTACTGGCAGTACACTTCTTCTTTGCTTTGGTAATTTAGCTCTAGCCTGAAAATTATCAAAAATACTTCCAGGAACAAATAGAATGATGGTACACTATTTATTGAAATTTTAGTCTAGACACTGTTCACATTTTCAGGATAAGTCAACATCGCTCTATCTTTATCAGTGGGTTTTCACGTGTAGAGTGTACTGTTGCCGAAGTTCTTTTCATCAAGAAGAATTATTGTGTAAAGTAAAATAAAAATGAAAACTCACACACAAAATAAAGTAAATGAAGTAGGGTGAGGTGAATCCAGGTCGGCTTATAGAGAGCACGCTCTGAGGGCTTGACGTCCCCAAGTAAATTACTAATTTTTTAATAACTCGCGTGAAAATCAATATTTTTCAATGAAACAAAGTGCGGGTGAAAGAAGGGATCTGTGGCTACTAAGCCGTGTTTTCATCCACTCAATTCGTGCTCCTGGGTCATTGGAAAACCAGGCCAAAATTCGTCTTTGCTAGATTTTTTAATGCTACCATGGATTTATTCATATTATTTTTATTAATAGTTATTCCAGCCAATCCTATTGGATAATGGTTCTTTGGGGGTTACTTTATTTATTCCGAAACAATGCTACCAATAATTCTCCCGTATTTGTTTGAATAATGTGTTTTCCAAGAGGCGATTTTTGTGGATTTCTGGAGTTTTCCCGAGCGCTCTGGTTTATCGGGAATTTCTCGATGATTAACTGTCAAACCCGCTTATAATTGATATTGGAAGGAATTTTAGAATATCCTCTTGCCTATGATATATTTTTTTTTGCCCAGACCCCTGGGTTTTCAGGAAGATCGGGAAATTTCCAGTTTTCTCATGGAAGACAGCTATTCTTCTGAGTTTTTTCGAGCAGTTTTTTCTCTTTACAGTAAAATTCTTCCCGGTCAAGCATCATACCCGATGAAAGGTCACATTCTGAACTTTCCTTTGATATGTGTATCAAGATTTTTATTTGATGCATTAAAAAGAAATTTGTCTCTAAATTTGTTGTAATGGATGCTTCATTTTATTCTCGCACGCCGCCACGCCACCCATCTATAGTGTGGTCGACGGCGTCTGCTATAGTGCGTGTACACGAGGATGCTTTCTGCTGCATTGTTTGTCAACAACTGACAATTTTACATGTAAACACTATCTCTTCCGTGATTTTTCAAGAATAAATTAGTAGTATTCCAGTGTAAAAAAAGAAATTCAAGTCATTATTAATTTTATTGTTATTATTAAATAATAAATTTTGAAATTTTTATTTATAAAAAAGATGGAAATATTGAATATCCTTGAGCTTCTTTTTTTTGGAGCACACGGTGAGGTTTCATTTTTTTAATTAGGATCATTAATATTGTTGTGGGTTAAATGACATCT